>JASDQU010409566.1:0-10528 GCA_032191745.1 Picea mariana | reverse complement strand
CTAACATACCTTTAGTCTCTTGACTCTTTTCATAATTTTCTTGTCTTATGTCCCTCCCTTCAACTTTAGCAATAATCCTTGGACAATCCTCAACCTTATGACCAACAACCTTACAACAAATACAAATAGGGCTTACGTCGGGGAACTACTTAGCAAGATGTCCTGACCTTCTGCAATTATAACACAAAGTCAATCCCCTTTTTCTCTTAAATGTTCACCAATATTTTCTGTACTGCGCACTTCCCCTACAATCATAGTGTTGGACCTGCAACCTGCAAAAATTCATTCTAGTTTCCTGCATGCACTTATCAGTCAAAAAAATATTTCTATGCATAGGAATAACATATCTTTCCTCATTTCCATTAAATTTACTCAAATCAACACTTTCTTTCAACTACACCCTAGCCTTTAGACTAGGAAAAATTCTATTAAACATACATAAATTCAAAACAAAATTTTTCACTTATCTTTCTCTTACCAAAGCACAAAGCTTGACTCTTTTAGAATCTGACCTCTTCTATTCATAACAACTTACTTTCATGGCACAATTATTCGCAACTCAAGTAGATTAATGTGCACTTCAACAATAGACCTCTGTAGAAAGATTTTCTTTTTATTTACTTCAGTTCCCAGCAATCATAGTTTCAGGTCCCGACAATCATCGTTTTTGTCCTGGCAATGTAACCATTTGTTGGCACAGGGGCAGACCCAAGGTTAAATTCTTAACAACGCACCAACAAAACCCACACTACCAGCCCTTTTGGAAACACATGCGAAGCAGGAAAAGTCTCACTCGAGGTAGAAGCATGGGGGGTTACAGGACGCAGGTTTCTATAACTAGGCTGGGACACGACTCTGTGATAAGAGAACTTCACAAAATATTATGTTAACTCTTAGGAAGTGAACATGCATTAGTTTATTAACCTCATTAACACCGCAGAGCGTAATCAAATACAAATAAGCATAGTAACAACAAATGATTATGCACCCTGAGCACTTAGCACTATGAGTTAAGTCTAGCATTCATTTACCCCTTAACATAATTAAAGTACTTAAGCAACAAAATATATAGTCATTACACATCATAATCAAAGCACCAAGAAAATGCATAACATAAATGACACTGCACAAAGAAAACCATGAGACACTAGATATACATGCTTCACCCCAAGGTGGGTCTATGTCCAGAAACCAATTTGTTGTTTTATTATTCGCCAAAATCTTACATCTAGTCACTCATGTGCACTAAGCCACAGAGTCAAACTTCACACAAGACAAGAGATCTACACAATAAGCACTTGATCCTCCTTCTTTACCTTCCAAAAATAGGTGAAATGCACAGAGCCAAAATCTCTTATCACGACACTTAGCACCTGCTCCACATTGAGCATCATAAGCAATAAGCACAATCTACAAAATCATAGATAAATGACACTGCACAAAGAAAACCAGGAGACACTAGATATACGTCGTTCACCCCAAGGTGGGTCTACATCCACAAACCGCATCACCTTTTTATTATTCGCCAAAATATTACATCCAGTCACTCCTATGCACCAAGCCACAGAGTCGAACTTCACATAAGACAAGAGATTTGCACAATAAGCACTTGATCCTCCTTCTTTACATTCCAAAAATATGTCAAATGCACAGAGCCAAAATCTCTTATCATGACACTTAGCACCTGCTCCACATTGAGCATCACAAGCACTAAGCATAGTCTACAAAATCACAGTCGAGAACAACGCGTCGACCTCATACATTCCTTCGCACACAGAAATACTACTACAATACATTCCTCTTTATTTATACTTGACAAAATCTTACAATAAGGAGTAATCATGGGGAAAACCCATGGGATGACATCCCATAAACCCGTTACAAAGACCAGAGGACCCCTTACTGGGTCCACATAACCCTCAAACTAGGTGAGATCTATGATCTCTGCTCCACCTGGGCACTCCTACTTTGACTAATGTGTCAAAGTCCAAAAGTGGGACAAAACCTCCAAAACTGACCAAATTTTAGCCAAAACTTGGTTGAGGGCCAACAACCCCCCAACACTCACCTATGACTCATTCCAAGTCATTTAGGAATGGACAATGCTACATCAAAATCCTCGAGATTAACTCGAGCTGCCTCGACTTGCTGCCTCGCCTGAGCCTCCTGCTCAATGAGATCCTAGACTATCTTCTCTATAATAGACCCTTCAAGCCTTTGTTCTACTGCTGCAACTACTTCATCTAACTGTGAAACCTGACCATATATCTCCTTGAACACCTTGCAAGATTCATCCTGCATGGGCTGTAGCTTATATGTTACTTCCATCACCTTACCCTAGAGGGAAGTGATCTGTTGTTGTACTGTGCGCTGCTCCTCGGATCTCTTTATTTTTTCCACTGTTGTGAGAAACTTTATTTGCACCTGCAATGAAAATGCTTACTGCTGTGCCTCATGTAGCTAAACCTCTAGATTATTTAACTCTGGAAGCTCGTCAAGGCATTCATACGTCTAGGCGCTTCTGTCACTCAACTGTTTACATGCTGAGGTAAGGGATTTTATACATGCTACTATGTTTTTTGTAGACTCCTCCCTCTAGTCACGCACCTCTTGCGGGGTTCTAGTCTGTGAAGTCTTCCATATGGTTTCCTTAACTTCTTGTAGCTTTTCCAACATATCCTTCTTTTTATTGAGCTTCCTTTCCTTGTTTCATGTTATCTAAATCTCTTTATCTATTTCTGGAGCCCTCTTTCCATTTTTATTCTTATCTTCCCCTAGCGTAGTGGCTTTTCACTGTTGAGGTTCCCCCAAAGGTTCTGAAGTTAATATCCCTTTTCTTAAAACTTCCTGAGTGAGCACACTTCTATCTTGGATAGATAGGTCATTCAAGCCTTCTAGCATTCTTTCAACCTTGATAGCTAATTCTTTTTCTCTTTGTCCCTCCTTCTTTGTTACTTTTCTATGTTGCTTCGACTTATCCTCTCGTTCTTCTCTTAGTTGGTCTATTTTAATAATCTATGAGATCCCTTAATTATTTCTTTTTCTTTTCTATAGCTTCTCCCTCTTCCTTCCTTATGATCTGATCCTTCTCAATCCAAGTCTTACCTAACAAAAGTGGGAAAGGGGCGTTGTCCTCAACAAACCTAATGACTTCAAATTCTTCTTCAATCCATATTCCATGAACAATCATAGGTACAATAGTTACTCTTCCACATAAAGTTATCATCTTGTCCTTAAAGAAGCCTATCCTTCCTAAAGAAGGTACCACAATAGGCTTTCCCATAACTTCTCAAGTTTTTTTTGTCATAAGATTCACTTGTGTCTTCATCCAAGACTATATAGTCTATGTCGAAGTCTTTTATTCTTGCACTTATGCGTTGTTTTGCTTTCAATATTTCTCATAAAGTGACATATTTATGAACATCCATCCTTTCTTCCAACTGTAATAGCATAGTCTGAACTTCCTCTAACCTTTTATCTTAATGACTTTCTAACATACCCTTAGTCTCTTGACTCTATCATAATTTTCTTTTCTTACGTATCTCCCTTCAACTTTAGCAATAATCCTTGGACAATACTCAACCTTATGACCAACAACCTTACAACAAAGACAAATAGGGCCTACCCCAGGGAATTCCTTAGCAAGATGTACCAACCTTATGAAATTATAACACAAAATAAATCCTCTTTTTCTCTTAAATGTTCCCCAATCTTTTATGTACTGCACACTTCTCCTAGGATCATAGTGTTGGACCTGCAATCTGCAAAAATTCATTCTAGGTTCCTGCATCCACTTATCAGTCCAAAAAATATTTCTATGCATAAGAATAACATATCTTTCTTCATTTCCATTAAATTTACTCAAATCAATTATTTCTTTGAACTGCACCCTAGCCTTCAGACTAGGACAAAATCTATTAAACATACTTAAATTCATGCTTTTAAAACAAAAATTTTCACTTATCTTTCTCTTACTAAAGCAAAAAGCTTGCCTCTTTTCGAATATTACCTATTTTCTTCATAACAACTTACATTCTTGTCACAAAGCTTCACAACTCAAGTAGAGTAATATGCACTTCTACAGTAGACCTTTGCACAAACCTTTTCTTTTTCTTTACTTCCGTACCCAACAATCACAGTTTCAGGTCTCGACAATCACATTTTTTGTCCCGGCAATGGAACAATTTGTTAGCATAGGGGCAGACCCAAGGTTCAATGCTTAAGAATGCACCAAAAAAACCTAGACTACCGGCCTTTTTGGCAGCACTTGCAAAGCAGACAAAGTATCACCCGAGGTAGAAGCAAGGGGGGTTACAGGACGAAGGTGTCTGTAACCAGGATGGGACATGACTCTGTGATAAGAGCACTTCACAAAATATTATTTTAACACTTAGGAAGTGAACATGCATTAGTTTATTAACATCATTAACACCACAGAGCATAATCAAAGATAGATAAGCACAGTAGAAACAATTAATTATGCACCAAGAGCACTTAGCATTGTGAGTTAAGGCTATCATTCATTTACCCTTTAACATAAGTAAAGTACTTAAGCAACAAAATATATATTCATTACACATCATAATAAAAGAACTAAGAAAATGAATAATAGAAATGACACTGCACAAAGAAAACCATGAGACACCAGATATACGTGGTTCACCCTAAGGTGGGGCTATGTCCACAAACCACTTTGCCTATTTATTATTCGCCAAAATATTACATCCAATCACTCTTGTGCACTAAGCCACAGAGTCAAAATTCACACAAGACATGAGATCTGTACACTAAGCATTAGATCCTTCTCCTTTACCTTCAACAAATAAGTCAAATGCACAGAGCCAAAATCTCTTATCATGACACTTAGCACCTTCTCTGCACTGGGCATCACAAGCACTAAGCACAGTCTACAAAATTATAGTCGAGCACAAAGCCTCGGCCACATACATTCATTCACGCGTAGAACTACTTCTTCTATAATACATTCCTCTTTATTTATAGTTTACAAAATCTTACAATAAGGCCTAATCATGGGGAAAACCCATGGGCTAACATCTCATAAACCCATTACAAAGCCAAGAGGACCCCTTACTGGGTCCACGTAACCCTCAAAATAGGTGAGATCTGTGATCTCAGCTGCGCCTGGGCACTCCTACTTCGACCAACGTGTCAAAGTCCAAAAGTGGGCCAAAACCTCCAATGTTGACCAAAGTTTCCCCAAAACTTGGCCGAGGGCCAACATGACCCTAAAACTCACATGTGACTTGTCTTGAGTCACTCAAGTACGGTCAATGCTGCTTCAAAAGCCTCGAGCTTAACTCGAGTTTCCTCGCCTAGGCCTCCTGCTCAACGAGCTCCTGGGCTATCTGCTCTATAATAGGCCCTTCCATGTGTTGTTCTATTGTTGCAACTACTTGATATAACTATGAACCCTGGCCATTGATCTCCTTGAACACCTTGCAAGCTTTTTAATGCACAAGTTGTAAATTATATGTTACTTCCATCACCTTACCTTGGAGGGGAGTGATTTGTTGTTGTACTATGCACTGCTCTTGAGATCTCTTCATCCTTTCCACTATTGTGAGAAATTTCATCTGTGCCTGCACTAAAAATGCTTGTGGTTTTGCTTCATGTAACTGAGCCTCTAGCTTCTTTAACTCTGGATCCTCAGCGAGGCATTCATAGGTCTGGGCGCTTTTGTCACTCTACTGTTTACATGCTGAGGTGAGGGATTTTATACTTCCTACTGTGTTTTTGGTGGACTCGTCCCTCTGGTCACGCACCTCCTGCGGGGTTTCATTCTACGAAGTCTTTCATCTGGCTTCCTTAACTTCTTGTAGCTTTTCCAACTTATCCTTATTTTTATTGAGCTTCCTTGCCTTCTTTCCTATTATCTTAGTCTCTTTAACTTTTTCTGGAATCCTCTTTCCATTTTTATTCTTATCTTCCCCTAGCATAGTGACTTCACACTATTGAGGTACCCTCAAAGGTTCTGAAGTTGATATCATTTTTCTTATAACTTTCTAAGTGGGCACACTTCTCTCTTGGATAGATAGGTCCTTCAAGCCTTCTAGCATTCTTTCAACCTTGATAGCTAGTTCTTTTGCTTTCTGTCCCTCCTGCGTTGTTACTTTGCTTTGTTGCTTCGACTTCTCCTCTCGTTCTTCTCTTAGTTGGTCTATTTTCCTAGCTATGAGATCCCTTAATTATTGTTTTTTCTTTTTTGTAGATTCTTCCTCTGCTTTCCTTATGATCTGATCCTTCTCAATCCAAGTCTTACTTAACAAAAGTGAGAAAGGGGTGTTGTCCTCAACAAACCTAATGACTTCAAATTCTTCTTCAGTCCATGTTCCTTGAAAAATGATAGGTATAGTAGTTAGTCTTCCACATAAAGTTATCATCTTTCCCTTAAACAAGCCTATCCTTCCTAAAGAAGGTACCACAATAGGCTTTCCTAAAACTTCCCAAGTTTCTTATGTCATAATATTCACTTGTGTCTTCATCCAAGACTATAGAGTCTATGTCGAAGTCTTTTATTCTTGCACTTATGGGTTGTTTTACTTTCAGGCTTTCTGGTAAAATGACATCTTTATGAACATCCATCATTTCTTCCAACTGTAATAGCATAGTCTGAGCTTCCTCTGACCTTTTCTCTTTATGAATTTCTAACATACCCTTAGTCTCTTGACTCTTTTCATAATTTTCTTGTCATATGTGCCTCCCTTCAACTTTAGCAATAATCCTTGGACAATCCTCAACGTTATGACCAACAACCTTACAACAAAGAAAAAGAGGGCCTTCCTCAGGGCATTGCTTAGCAAGATGTCACGACCTTTTGCAATGATAACAAAACGTCAATCCTCTTTTTCTCTTAAATGTTCCCCAATCTTTTTTGTACTATGCACTTCCCCTAGGATCATAGTGCTCGACTTGTAATCTGCAAAAAATCGCTCTAGGTACCTGCAACCACTTATCAGTCCAAAAACTCTTTCTATGCATAGGAATAACATATCTTTCTTCATTTCCATTAAATTTACTCAAATCAGCTCTTTCTTTAAAATTCACCCTAGCCTTCAGACTATGACAAGATCTATTAAACGTGCTTAAATTCATTCCTTCAAAAAAAAAATTTCACTTATCTTTCTCTTACAAAAGAAAAAAGCTTGCCTCTTTTAGAATCTTACCTCTTTTATTCAAAACAACTTACTTTCTTGGTACAAAGCTTCTCAACTAAAGTAGAGTAATGCTCACTTCAGCATCAGGCCTTTGCACAAATATTTTATTTTTCTTTACTTCAGTTCCTAGCAATCACAGTTTCAGGTCCCGACAATCACAATTTATGTCTCGGCAAAGAAACAATTTGTTGTCACAAGGGAAAACCCATGGTTCAATGCTTAACAACGCACCAACAAAAACCCGACTACCGACCTTTCAGCAACACCCTCGAAGCAGGCAAATTCTCACTCGAGGTAGAAGCAAGGGGGGTTATAGGATGCAGGTGTCTATAACCAGGCTGGGACACGACTCTGTGATAAGAGCACTTCGCAGAATATTTTGTTAACTCTTAGGAAGTGAACATGCATTAGTTTATTAACCTCATTAACACCGTAGATCATAATCAAAGACAAATAAGCACAGTAACAACAAGTGATATTGCACCCAGAGCACTTAGCACTGTGAGTTAAGTCTATCATTCATTTACCCTTTAACATAAGTAAAGTACTTAAGCAACAAAATATATATTCATTACACATCATAATCAAAGCACTAAGAAAATGTGTAACATAAATGACACTGCACAAACAAATCCATGAGACACTAGATATACGTGGTTCACCCCAGGGTGGTGCTATGTCCACAAACCGCTTTGCCTCTTTATTATTCGACAAAATCTTATGTCCAGTCACTCCTATGCACTAAACCACAGAGTTGAACTTTGCACAAGACAAGAGATATGCACACTAAGCACTAGATCCTCCTTCTTTACCTTCCAAAAATAGGTCAAATTCATAGAGCCAAAATATCTTATCACGACACTTAGCACCTACTCCACACTGAGCATCACAAGCACTAAGCACAGTCTAAAAAATCACAGTTGAGCACAAAGCCTTGACCACATACATTCCTTTGCACACAAAACCACTACTTCTACAATACATTCCCCTTTATTTATACTTTACAAAATCATACAATAAGTCCTAATCATGGGGAAAACCCATGGGCTGACATCCCATAAACCCGTTACAAAGCCCAGAGAACCCCTTACTGGGTCCACATAACCCTCAAAATAGTTGAGATCTGTGATCTCAGCTCCGTTTGGGCGCTCCTGCTTTGACGAACATGTCGAAGTCCAAAAGTGGGTCCAAACCTCCAAAACTGACCAAAGTTTCCCCAAAACTTGGTCGGGGGCCAACACATTACCAATGGTGTTAGAGAATGGTTCAAGCACTATAGGTTATGGGCTCAAAATGAACAGAATTGTTTTCTTAACAAAACATATACATCTATAAATATTTTAAGAGAAAAAGAATTGATGTCAATTGTGTTTTTCACATATCAAAATCAAATAACAAAGTACCATGTTTGAAGAACCCCATAAATCTACATCAATTGAACAACAAATGTATGTGGAACGAAACAACGAACAATGTCAAGACAACTCTTCAGGACTATGCATCGTATAAAAGAAAAACTACAAAGCATAAAGGCACATAACGAAAAAGTTACACCACTGCAAATATTTTCTCCATTGCGCATCAAGAAGACATGTATTCTCTCTAACACCAATTTAAGGAGGACTAGACAACCTCCTGTTGAAAATAAAAGGTTCACCCAAAGTGACACTTGTGCCCCCACATTTTTTACCAACGATATCTAGTTGACTTATCTATACCTATCTAGATTTAATTGAAACCCTAGGTATTTGAATCCTAAATCCATATTTAAACTTTCGAAGGGAAACATGTTTTGGATATAGTGGAGGTCTTGGTCCGTTGGGGAAGAGATTGTCATTTTTTACTTTCGAGGGATTATTTCCATCTTGGTGACTTTTTAAAAAAATTCAATCACTCTTTTTAAGGCTGAGATATCACAAAAGATCCATTTTGTGCAAGAGAGGACATCATCCATGAACAACACGTGGGAAATAGTTTATTGGTATGATACTTTTAACCTTCTTATTTACCGTAACATTGTTGGCTCTGAAATAAGATTACTCAGTGCTTCAACTACTAGGAGGAAGAAAAAAAGCCAAAGGGGGCATCCTTGTCTTATCCCTCTAGTCACCCAGAAAAAGTTGGAGGGTGCACCATTGAATAGGATTGTGAATGACATTACAACCCCTTATCCAAGTGACCACCAAGAGTACCATCCCAATTTTGATTAGGACATGATAGAGAAAGGTCTAGGTGACTCGATCGTAGGCCTTGGAGAGATCCAATTTGATGACGACTTAAAAGTGATTGATCTTTTTAACCAATGAAGGACTTTCTCGACTATATCCAATGCATCATCCATCATTGTATGCCTTAAGAACCCAAACTGCGCTTAAAAAATTATGGCACTAAGGATTGTTTTAAAACGTCTCTAACATAATATATTTTACATTAAAATGAATGTATAATAATTATTTGAGAAACACGTACTTAATACATCAAAATATATATTATTATATAAATTTATATTAATATCTTAATAATATTAATATAATATATTTACTTAATATTGATGTTTAATAATTATTTCACATCTACTTACTTGATATATTATTAATGTTTTAGTTCTTAAAGCTGAATTTATATTATTATTAATATATATTTATTCTTTCAAGTTTTTAATAAAAGTTTGTATTAACTTTCAATTATTTTTAATAAATTATGTACAAATAACTTTATATATTATTATACTTATACTCATAATTAATAATATTTACATTAATAATACTAATATATCCATATACTTGACAAACATATATATTTAGATTACTGAATATGTCTCTATAAACACCATACCACACATGTGGTTATCGTTAATTTTCAAATTTTGAGTGATCAAACTATCTCCATTACCTAATTTTCCACCGGAGATTCGTTGCTCGAAACTTAGCCGAAAATAACGCTGTTGAAGAGGCCGTTGGAGATATTACTTTGTTTAAGGGAAGAACCGGCGAAGAATATGTAGTAATATTGACAATTGGCATAATCCAGGGCGAGATCTCATTAGTTAAAAAATGTCATGGCAATTTGAGTAAAATCGCTCTATCTTCTTCGTCGTACAGTTAAAATAGTCGTGGTAAATTGCATAAAATTCATTGGATTGAAAGGTATTGTAAGGTCAACAATGTCCCTGTACTAAGTAGCAGCAGTATCATTTATTACTTTCCAACTTGGTGTAGATAACTGATCCAATTAAAAAATGTCATCATAATAAAAGTGAAATTGTTTACTCTCGAATATATTTTTAGGTTTTGGCTAAACGTTCTATTTTGTGTTGAAAAACTCAGTAATATTTAGATTATACAAACTTAATC
>JASDQU010409563.1:0-10577 GCA_032191745.1 Picea mariana | reverse complement strand
TTCACCTAGAGTCAACGATATATTAACATGTACCCTCCTACACGATCAATGATCATAAGTGACTTCAGTCCTTCGGGACTTTAGGCTGATCACTGCTTCATTCTCCTCTGGATTGGTCACCTGTTGAATAAGTCATAAGTGGTGGAGACTGCTTGTTGTCGGTTAACACTTCCACTTACATTGTCCTTCCACTGTACTAGATCAACGGTTGAGAATATACCCGAAGTGATCTTTAGATCGGACGACTCATATCCACTTCGTGACTTCAACATTCAGGACTTCGGGAATTAGAGGATCTGCTGGTGGTAAAAATCCCAAAGTAAAACTCCCGGAGTGATGTAACATTACACACTTCACCTATTGACTTGGCACAGGTCGAGTGGTTGCCACATGTCACTTGTTGATGTGGTCTGCCACATGTCTTTGCTAACAAGGTTTGTCACATGTCCTTGTTGAGGTGGTCTGCTGACGTGGTCACCTGATGTGACACATATTCATCTCCTTGATCTAACGGTCAGAATAATATTCTCCAGATCTGATGTTCCTTATTCATTTCAGGTGATTTGATGCTTGAGATCTTCTTCGGATGATTCGACAGTTGAGAATTTGTTTCAGCTCTTTGGCTCTCCGGGCTTCGAGTATTTCAAATCTCAAACTGAAAAATCTTGAAGTGAGATTTTTTCGGAGCGTAACCTCCTCACATCTTTAGACCCAAAATGAATGGTGTTCGTTTGATCAAGATATTAGATCAACGGCTTGATCTATTTGCGATGCATATTTTCCTTGGACTAAATCCAATGGCTCTCCATCTTTTCTTATCCTATCCTTCCAATTAATTTGATCTGAAGGTCATGAAGACTCTCGAAGTAGATCCACGATCAAGGATTTTGATCCTGATCATGTTTTTGTACTGTGCTTTCCCTTCTGATATTTGATCTCTTCATATTGTTCACTTCTCCTCCTGATCTTATGCTTTTCCTGTTTGCCATCAGTGTTGTTGTTCTTGCCATCAATGAAAAGCACACGCTTCCTGTAAAACATTCCAACACGGTGGATATTTTCTCTACCTTCGGGACTCCGGTAGTTCTGTGACCACCTTGTCTAAAATATCCTCGAGCAGAATTCCTTCGGAGTCTCATATCTCGCTCCATGTATCCCTTCCCAGCACCAACAATTGAGATGACCTCCCAGCTTTGGAGCTTCATCTATTTTACTTGCTACTCACCTGGATTCCCCGGAGTGCCTCTTCTCTGGACTTCCAGATCCTTCGCCACCTGNCTCTCTTGACTATGGAAGGTCCTGATTCACTTCGAGACTACACAATTCTGCTCCCCTGTGCACTTTCAAAGGATTTAAAGCTCATTCACTTACCTCTGGTTCCAACGGTTATTGGTCCTTTGCTCCCAGATCTAATAGCTCAAATCTGTCTCTCTCCTCCATGCACTCCTTCCTGTTGTATGGACGTGGAATTCAATTGTCCAAATCTCCTCCTTTGTAGTTGATCTGAAGGCTACTACAGCTCCTCCACGCAAGCTTTAGCTTTCTCCCAAAATTGGGAAAAAATTACAAGTGTCAAAGGCTGCAGCTTTTGAAATTTCTCCTGTGAGCCCGACTGTTGGGTCTTGACTTTTTCTTCTCCTTTTAAACTTTTGGACTTGAAGTAAATATGTCTCTAACACACACCTTGCACTCTCTTCAGTGCAAACCTGCATTGTTTTCACAATTTGAACCTGTGAAGGTCTTTGGCCCATGCACGCCTTGCAGAGTCTCTTTGTGCACTTGCACTATACCTCCCGAGCTTTGCAGTTGCTCAGCCTTCCAAAAGGTCTCAGCCTTCTGCTCCTATTCAAAGGATTTATGCACCCTCCTGGCACAATCTACACTCTTTTCCTCCAGAGCCTCTACCAACCCTCCAGCAGGATGTTGGCATTGTGCAATCCTTGCACAGCCTCACTCCTTGAGTCCTGAATTCTAAGAATTCTCTCACGCACTCCTAGCGCTCTATCTATGCAGACTTGCACTCAACTCTCCTCTGAGTATTAAGCTTACGATGTCCCCTCTTGGAAACCTTTTTCCCAGAACTCAAATTAGAGTTCTTATGCACTCCTTGCACTCGACTGGGCCTTCAGACGGATTCAGACTTGCAACACTTTGTCTAAGTGTTGGCTTGGTGCACCCCTTGCACAGGTCTTCTCTTGAACCATGAACTCTTTCAGGTTCACTAATGCACTCCTTGTATCCACTCAATTCACACTTGCAAAGCTCTCCTACAGAGTGTTCAACAAATTTGTTTCTCCTCAACTTCCTCCAACACTTCAGAATGTGTTTTTCCCGTGCACTCTTTGCACCTGCTCAAAGCACTCCTTGTTGAGCCTTTCCTTCAGAGTGTTCAGCAACTCTAAAGTATTTCTCCTTCCAAAGATTTCCAGAGTGTTCAGTAAATCTAGGATGTACTCCACTGACACTTCTCCCCTTTCTCTGAACTCGAAATAGAGTTAACTTGTGCCCACTTGCACCTACTATATGCCCTCTTGGAAAATATCTTAGAGTATTCAGTAACTCTGGCTATGATTTATCCCACTTGCACCTACTCTATGCCCTCCTGGAAGAGCTCTCAGAGTATTTAGTAGCTTTGGTTGTGCTTTCTATGCACATTCTTTCCTCCAGAGTATTCAGTAACTCTAAGGTTCCTTGAGTCTATAAACTATTCTGGTACACCCTCCTGACACATTCTTCTTTGACTTGAATGAGTACAGATACACACTCTTTGCGTTGGCTCACATAATTTCCAATACTCTGTCATGCACTCCTTGCATTTAGCCTAAAGAACCCAGAAATAATCCAGCAAACTCATAGACAAAGAATTTTGTCTATCTTATCCCTACAGATGAAACCTATCTCATACATCTACAGCATACATTCATAAACACACACAAATAATCATTCATAAAACACCTAAATGCATAGAAAACGCATAGGCAGGAAAAACTACTCTTTGTTTAATATGAATGTATGTTTACAATGGTTGTAGGCTCGGACTGCAACTGAGTCTCGGCTCTATCCTCTCCTTCTTCTCCTCCTTGAATTATTAACAAATGATTACAATATTTTTTTACAAAAGAGGGGCTCCTCAAGCCTTCCCTCCAAACTACACTAGTGGTGTCTAATCACCAATTACAATGCCTAACTACTAAGGTAGATTACATTGAATGAAAAATATAGTATGAATTGGATCTAGATTAGCCTACTGTCATCCATTAAAGGCAACTTCAACTATTTCCTGTACAAATGCATGACTCGGCTCTGCTCAAGCCTTACATCATTTAATCTCTTTTAATTACATTTAAATTTTAAAATTGAGGGGAAAATGAGAGGGTTGGCACCTCTCCCCTCCTTGAATATGCTTTGAGGTGTTGAATAGCTAGTGCACTGCTGAGGTGGAGAGATGCTCCTGCATCATACTCCACTGCTGGGAAAATCATGAGCTCCTGCTCATGGCTCCCTCTGATCCATTGTTGAAATCCCCCTGGATCCCAAACTCTTCTTTGGAGATGTCCACCTGCTCCTTCGCTATGTTGTTGTTGTTGCTTCCCTACTATTGTGGCAGGCTTTCCTCTATTCATCTTCCTCCTACTGACAGTCTCCTATGCTGACCTCAACATCAGCTTTTTAATTTCCTTTATCACTTCTTCCAGTTGATCTATTGGTTGGCTCTTCCTTTGCAGTCTACTCGGATGCAACTAATTTTCCTCATACACATCAAAGGGCAGACCAACTTGATCTCCCTTGTTGCCTTCATCTCCTTTGGCATTAGCTTGCCACCATGCTACAGAATCCAGTTCTACAGTCTCATCATTGAGTTGTTCCTCAGCTTCCTCCTCTAACAGATTATCTTCTGCCAGTTCCTCCGTTGGTACAACTCCATCTTCATTTAGTTGCTCCTCATACTTGACCTGTTGGATATGCCTACTTTGCATATTTACCCTTCTCTCTAGGGCTTTCATTTCCTTGTACAAATCAGAAAATTTGATGATGTATGCTTCCTCTTCGGTTGCAAGCTTCAGTGATGCACCAACACCCTGTCTCCCTTCACCTTTTGTCTACAGGAAAAACCTCTTATACTACTTGATGATATTGGGCTATATTCTTTGTCTCCTTTGCCTACTGTCTGCAAGCAAATTTCCACTCTGATCTCCTCTTTGACTACGATCTGCAGACAAAATTTCATCTCTGATACCACTTGATTATATCATCCTACTTCCTTATTTTCTACCTACAGAAATCAATTATGTAGCTCTGATTCCACTTGATGCAGCCCCCCTTCCCTCCTAGCAGTTATGCGCCATCTCGGTCAAGGATCTTCAAATTCTGAGTCAAATCGGCTCTTCGGCCCTGCTGGAACCACAAAACCTTATCCACGGGCCTCTAATTTCTTCCTCATGCTCAAAATAGTGAACGAGGACCTCTAAACACCCGCAGAGTCTCTCAAGAAACCTCGGTCCAAACTATGGGAAAATTCTGCTGATACTCGACGATTTTGGGCCCTTTTTCCTCCTCCAGGTGCAGGTTTGTGCTGACCCGAACCGCTCGGGTGCTTTTCTCTAGCTTCACATGCCTTCAATCTCAAATCATAGGCTTTATCCCCTTTCTTTGACGTCAACGGCATGTGACTGCATACTATTACTAGGAGCCTACTCAAAGGTCACTTCGAAGCTCCAGGCTCCGGGCGTTTTCACCTTCTCTTGTCGCATATTCCTTCGAGCCCCAAACCATGAACACGAATGGCGCAATCGACGATTCTCACTCCTTGAGCATCTGATGGCTATGATTATCTCTAGCTCCCAGCTCTTCAAGAGTTCTCAATTCAGCTTGGTCCAATTTCTCCAAAGGGTGATACCTCCAGACCTCCAGATATACTACGACGTGTTCTCTCCAACCAACGGTGGAGATTGGCTCCGCCTTTGGGACTCTGGTAGTTCTATGAACACCTTGTCTGAAATCTCTCAGAGTGAAACTCCTCTGGAGTCTCATATCTCGCTCCATGTGTCCCTTCCTAGCACCAACTGCTGAGATGAGCTCCAGGCTTCAAAGCTTCGATGATTTTACTCGCTACTTACCTGGATTCCCCCAGAGTGCCTCTACTCCGGACTTCCATATATTTCTCCACCTATTTCTCTTGACGATGGATGGTCCCCATCCACTTTGAGACTTTGGGGATACAAAATTCCACTCCCCTCTTCACTTTCAAAGGATTTAAGGCTCATGCACTTACCTCTCGTTCCAACGGTTGTTGGTCCTTCGCGCCCAGATCCGATGGCTAGGATATGTCTCTCTCCTCAGCGTGCTCCTTGCTGGTGTCTGGACATGGAATTCAACGGTCCAAATCTCCTCCCTTGCAGCTGATCTGAAGGTTGCTACAGCTCCTCCACGCAATCTTTATCTTTCTCCCAAAATTGAAAAAAAATGCAAATGTCAAAGGCTGCGGCTTTTGATATTTCTCCTGCGAGCCTGACTGTTGGGTCTTGACTTTCTCTTCTCCTTCTAAGCTTTTGGACTTGAAGTAAATTCATCTCCAGTGCACACCTTGCACTCTCTTCAGTGTGAACATGCATTGTCTTCACAACTTGAACCTATGAAGGTCTTTGGCCCCTGCACTCCTTTCAGAGTCTATGTGCGCACTTGCACTATCCCTCCCGAGCTTTGCAATTGCTCGGCCTTCTACTCCTCTTCAAAGGATTTTTGCGTCATCCTGGTACAATCTGAACTCTTTTCTTGTAGAGCCTCTGCCAACCCTTCAACAGGATGTTGGCCTTGTGCACTCCTTGCACAGCTTCACTCCTTGAGTCCTGAATTCTGAGAAATCGCTCGCACACTCCTTGCGCTCTCTCTGTGCAGACTTGCACTCGACTCTCCTCTGAGTCTTAACCTTATGACCTGCCCTCTTGGAAACCTTTCTCCCAGAACTCAAATTAGATTTCTTGCACACTCATTGTGCTTGAATGAGCCTTCAGACGGCTTCAGAATTGCAACACTTTGTCTAAGTGTTGGCCTGGTGCACCCCTTGCATAGGTCTTCTTTTGAACTCTAAACTCTTTCAGTTTCATTGATGCACTCCTTGCATCCACTCAATGCACACTTGAAAAGCTCTCCTACAGAGGGTTCAGCAACTTTGTTTATCCTCGACTTCCTCCATCACTTTAGAATGTGTTGGTCCCATGCACTCTTTGCACCTGCTCAAAGCACTCCTTGCTCAGACTTTCCTTCAGAGTGTTCAACAACTCTAAAGTATTTCTCCTTCCACAGATTTCCAAAGTGTTCAGTAACTCTGGGGTGTCCTCCGCTAACACTTCTCCCCTTTATCTGAAATCGAAATAGAGTTCACTTATGCCCACTTTCACCTACTCTATTCCCTCCTAGCAGAGCTCTCAGAGTATTCAGTAACTCTAGTTGTGCTTTCTCCCAGTTTCACCTGCTCTATTCCCTCCTGATAGAGTTCTAAGAGTATTCACTAACTCTGGTTGTGCTTTCTCTGCACAGTATTTCCTCTAGAGTATTCAGTAACTCTGAGGTTCCTTGAGTCTGTAAACTATTCTAGTGTGCCCTTCTGGAACGTTCTTCTCTGAATTGAATGAGTTCAGATATGCACTCTTTGCATTGGCTCACAAAGTTTCCAATACTCTGTCATGCACTCCTTGTCTTTAGCCTAAAGAACTCAAAAATAATCCAACAAACTCACAGACTGATAAGTATGTCTATCTTATCCCTACAAATGAAACCTATTTCATACATGTACATCATACATTCATAAACACACATATATAATCATTCATAAAACAACTAAATGCACAGAAAACTCATAGGCAGGAAAAACTTCTCTTTGTATTAATATGAATGTTTGTTTACAATGGGTGTAGGCTCGCACTGCAACTGAGTCTCGACTCTCTCCTCTCCTTCTTCTCCTCCTTGAATTATCAACAAATGATTACAATATTTTTTTACAAAAGAAGGGCTCCTCGAGCCTCCCCTCCAAACTACACTAGTGGTGTCTAATCACCATTTACAACGCTTAACTACTGAGGCAGATTACATTGAATGAAAAATCTAGTCTGAATTGGATCTAGATCAACCTACTGTCAGCCATTAAAGGCGACTTCAACTACTGCATGTACAAAGGCATGACTCGGTTCGGCTCAAGCCTTACAACATTTAATCACTTTTAATTATATTTGAATTTTAAAATTGACATCAAAATGAGAGGGTTAGTGCCTCTCCCCTCCTTGAATGTGCTTTGAGGTGCTGAATACTTGGCATGTTGTTGAGGTGGAGCGATGCTCCTGCATCAGAAGTGGACATTCCCTTGCATAATGCCCTAGTTTTTGGCAGTTATGGCATACTATTGGACCTCTTCCTTGTCCAAATCCTCCTCTACCTCGTCCTACACCTCTGTATCTAGTTCGATCTCCTCATGGTGCATTGTACTAGGGCATATGATTATACCGTGCAGGGTTATAATGTGGTTGTGCATTATTATACTGAGGCTACACAGTGTTATATTGTTGTTGTGCAGTGTTGTACGGTGGTGGTACTTCATTGAACTGAGGTGAAACTTGTCCTGTCATCATTTATGCTTACACCCTATAGGTATCTGACATTATCTCCCTCATTAGATCCATTTTCTTACTATCTTTGTCATCATGACCCACTGACTTGCAAAAGTTGCAATATGAACTCTTGGGTACTGTTTGATATTTCTACATCATTGGACAATGATATGAATCATGTCCATGTGTTTTACAGATCTTGCACCATGGTCCTCCTGTGGGCAAAGGGTTTGGTATCCATGTTGCCATGTACTGCGTGAAAGTTGGGCACTCATTCTTGTGATTCCCTTCTATCCAGCATGTGGTACACAACACAACATCTCTTTGCTCTTTGCTCTTATTTTGGTTTAGTTGGAATGTGAGTTTCTTCAGATCCTCCTTCAACTCCTCTATTTTTGGTTTGTCTTCTAATACTGGTTCTCTTCCAGTTGTAGGGATTCATGTAGAGCCTTTGCCTAAGTTTGAAACTTCTGCTACCTCAAAGGGTATTTCAGATGTAGTAATAGTGAGTTCACAAAGAGATGTCTATGTTGCATGTCAGTCATGACATATTTCAATTTACCCTTCAACCGTTTGAACCTTTGATCAATCTCCCAAACAGACTCTCCTGGTTTCTCTCTGATCTCAAGCATACCATTCATGTATTGATCTTCGGAACTAGGCTTATGAAATTCATTTATAAGTAACTTCTTGACATCTACAACCGTCCTTGTTGTTCCTGGTAGAATGTTTACAACTAAGCTCAGGTACCAATCCAGTGCACGGTCTCTTAGCATGATAGCTAAATGCGCAAGTTTTTTATCCTCTTATGTTATCTTCTTTGCTTCCCAAATCTTCTCACAGATAAACAAGTGGTTTTCATGATCCTTTGATGCATCTCCCTTGAATTTTGGGAGATTCTTTTTGGTATATTAGTTGCACATGGGCTCATGGGTTCCACACTGACACTGACATGGATAGGAGTTCTGCCTTTTGTTCTTGCCCTTGGACCTCTTGTCATTCTTTCATATGTTGTGCACAAGATTTCCTCAATCTTATCCATAGCCCATAGATCCTCTACCTCTTCTTCATCACTTGCTAAGCCCTCTCTCTCTCTATTATGGCTCTCTTTTTATTGTTCATCTTATATTGGTAGGGTACTCCACTGTGCATTTTTCCAATTGTTGCCATGATTTGCTTGATCTGGTCTTCCTCCATCATGATTAGGTGCAAGGCCTCCTCCTTCTTTCCTTTATCCATTTCTTCCTCCATTTACCCATCTCTTTTCAATGCTTCCCCCCTTCCCCCATGCACATAGGGAAGTTTTAGTTGTCTGACTCCATAGTCATTACACCTTTGTTATACAGTAAGATCTTTATGGAAGTATACAACGAACTAATATACCTTCCTCGCGGTCCTCTTAGGAACCCTTGCTATGTTGTGCTGTAAGACTTTGTAGTGTCTAATGCAAATTCTGTGATAAATCCTGCAACAATATTGTCTAACCATAAATCTATTTCGAGTGTGAATTTGGTATCAACTTGTTGTAACTACGCGATCTCCACAGGATTCCACTCCAGCTGCCTGATCCAATTTGTCGCATGTTTGTCTTTCAACCTCAATATCCACTACTACAAAACATGTGGGAAATCACAAAAAAAATACTTCATGCAAGTCGCTAAATACATACTTGTACAGATATTTGCGCGGTGTTATTTTAGGGTTTTTGTTGTCTTTCTGCGCAAAATCTAACTCATTTGTCTTCAACCATCTTTCGATATCTTCCTTCGTTGGATTCCACAGTCTGAACATCCCCTTCTATCTTTTCCTTCTTTTAACGCTTTCTCAATAGATCTGATATTATTTTAACAATTTCCTCAACAGGTCTCATTTACTCAATCCCATTATGTTCCAACCAGCAACATAACCATTTGTTGGTTGTTCTTTGTAAATTTTAATGACAAAAATCAGCAAGCTAATATTCTTTAATACACTTAGATACCTAGAGATAACTGTCCTGCATGAACTCTGATATGTCTAAAACCCACATTCAGAAATTACCATAAGCAAAAATACACATTGCTAAGTAATTATGCAGCAGAAATAAACACAATGAATAGCATTCAATCACCCATGAATAACTCAAAAATTTAGGCAAATGCTAGGGAAAACCCCAATGTGGGGAAACCCAAAGAGTGAGAAAGGTTCTATTAGTTTTAGGAAATATTTATCAATAGCCACAGTACATTTCCATCCAAGAGAAAAACCACTTACAGCACAAAAATAGTCCCCCACAAATCTGCCTTGAAATCTGTGCCACAATCCGTACAGTTGTACGGATTTGCTGAAAACAACACCTCAAGAAATGTTCCAACCACAGTTTACTGTACCTTGTTGTCCATACGGACGACCTCCTTTAGAAAACCCAGAAAATCTACCTTGAAAACCATGCCACCTCTTGCCTCAATTTTCGTGCCAATGTTTGTTGTTGTACGGCCTGTATGGATCCATACAGTACAACCTGTCCCAGCAAATAACTCAGGAGAAATTCAAAACATAAATGTCTCCTTGGTATTTGTGGCCAAATTCTCTTGGGAAATGTGCAAACTCTTGCTGCTCACTTTCCTCTCCAAACTCTCCTAAGAAATTTGTCTTCATCTTTTCTCAATGTGTCTTACACACTACACATAAGGGCAGACCCAGGGTTCATCTCCAAGAGCGCACCAACAAGCCCTAACTACTCAACATTTCTTTCTCGCACACTACTACTCACTCGATCACACAACGACAAATACAACAACAATAATCATAATACCGACCCATCCCAAGCCCTTTAGACCTCTATTTATACATTACAATAGCTCACCAACATCCTTAGGCCAAAACCTAGGTGTCCAAAACCCTAGATACCAAAACCCTAGGTGTCTAAAACCCTAGATCAACTTGACCCGTATTTTCAGGGATTCGCCTGCCTGTCTTTCCATTCTTATCGCACGG
>JASDQU010409560.1:0-10580 GCA_032191745.1 Picea mariana | reverse complement strand
TTCCTGAAAGCCATCATCCTAAAGACAAGTACCTCATTTATCTCTATGCTAATGGAATTTAGGGGCATTTGAGATTCCTCCTAAATAAAAAGAATCCAAAAATGCTTGCAGAATCTCACAACATGGCCATTCGAATCGAAAAGAACCTCTCCTTGTCCATAACCAATGACCATACCATGGACACTCTCAGCTTGATAAAACTAGTTTCCCTTGAAACCTTTGTTGAAGATCCACAAGAGAGAAGGGAACAAGTTTTTGACCAGCAGAATGAGGACATGATTAAGGAGCAAGAACCTAAGCAAGATGATGAAGATACCGACGACACCTTGTTCCTTGATTCAGAAAATGAAGGAGAAATGAAACCCTTGAACGAAATGGATATTCCTTGCTGTACAATCGAAGACAAAGAAGCAATCCATGAGGATGAAACAATAACACATGTTGAAAACACCAAATTCCTCGAAGCCCCTGCACGAGAAGAAACAGTAAGTTGCCCTCCTCCTCTAGTTTTTGATGATGCTTTACTTTATGATGAAGGAAATGAGTAGGAGGAGAATGAATTTTCAAATGTTTGAAACCTTGCATGTTATGACATAGATAGTGACATTGTTGATAACATTGATGAGTTCATACATGTTGGGAGACGTAGGTGAAATATAGTTGGTTATGACCTGGATCCCATCTATGACACTGAGATTCATTTCCAAGTGTTTCCCTTGCAATTATCACAACAGATTACTTTTGACCAGTGGCAACAAGGAGATGAGATTTTTACCCGTACTTTTCAAAAAACCAAGGATGACCTAGTACCTTGTTTTCCTAATGATTTTCAGTCTTACCTTGAGATTTTTGATAAGTACCCTTCTAAGCACTTGGATTCTCTCCATGAAGATGATTACCAACCACCAATTGTGCTCAGGTCTTAATACAAGTAAGGACCTCCTTTGCTTAAAGGATGATCCTTGTGACGATTCTCTCCAACCACTTCCGATTACTATACTTTGTTGTGTTGCTAGAGTTGTGGTTGGGAAGTATGTTTTTGATTTTGAGTTTCCTCTAGGGAAAACCCTAGAGTCCAAGGGTTGGTTAAATATTTAAGTGTATCTTCTCAGTTTTTCAACTATCCCTTGAGAATTTGCCAGTCGTCTGATACATCCTTGTCAATCCCTTCCTAGACTTCACAGTATGAGAATGTCTTAGGTAGCCAGTGTGTCGACATTTTGAGTCAGTGTTCTGAACCTTGGAATTTTCTTGACCCCTTCCTGAAGTGGATTGAGTACTTTCCTTAGAGATGGACTTGGCACGATTTTATCCCTCCCACCCGCCTCTATGAGTTAGACTTTGAGATTTCTGATGATATGATATTTATTCTAACTCGTGACATTTTTGTGCTTGATTTATCACTATTTTGGTTTATGATGAAGCACAAAAGCATGTATCGTGGGACATTGTTGGATTGGCTACGCTGGTCGTTTGACTACATCAAACATCCAACCAACAGGTAAGTAAAGGTAGGTACTTTGCTTTACATTCACATATTGATTGTTTTAATTTAGTATATATACATCTATATTTATGTTGGGTGGCATTACCACCCCAATTTTGTTACTGATACTTCTATCGATATTGAGTAGGTCTGTAGGTTATGTCAGAGATGCTGAGGTTCTCATGCACTCTACGATGAGCACATGTCCCCGAGTTAGAGCCACATGTTATCCCAACTTTTTAGGGATAACTAGGAGACTATGTCTCGAGGCCCATAGGTCCTAGACATGGAGTAGTGAGAGCAAGATTGACCTGATCATGGCCCCGGTGGGCCCACCTTTTCTTCATCCATTGTCTTTGTCTTGTCAGCAACAGCAATATCCATCACCATTGGCTTGGCCCTGTATTAGAAACGGTTCCTACTCCATGAGGTGATTGGTCCAGGTATCATGGTATGTGCCACTTTTGATCATTGAAACCTTTAAATATATGCATCCAATTCCTCTTATCTCTAACAACTGCTTGGATCTTACATTAGCCCACTTGACCATACTTGGGAAAATTGATAGGGTTCCGTAGCAAGCCTGTGCCCATAGGTCTTGGATTTCCACTCGGAGAATTTCTGAAAAGCCATTGTCCACTCCCATCATAGCACCACTGTTTCATCTTATCTCCTGCTCATTTATCCCATTCCCCTTGTCTGAGCATTGGGTTGACCTATTTGTAGGATTGCACCTTATCTCGTGGGAAGAAGAGGCTAAAGGCCCAGAAGGTAAAAGCAATTGGTAAAAGACAAAAGCCTAGAAATAAAACCTTGAGATGCTTCGCCCAGGGATCCCTGAGAAGGCAATAAAAAGCCTCTCAACAAGAAATAAGAGGGACCCGGAAAAAAATAAAACAAGACCTAGTCAGAGGATAGGGGGTCTCATCATGAGCCAACCTATTAGGTCCATGGGTACCTAGCAGTGTGACATTTCCACCAGTTGGTTACCATGCTAGGGCAGTTACTCTTGGTTGCATGGTCAAGGGAAAGGGGGTCTCATCACGAGCCAACATTCTCATTTATGTGAAAGTACTTGTGGGTAACGCTGTCAGCTGTGGTCACCATGCCAAGGCAGTGTCCCCTGATTAGCTCTTGAACAAAAACAGATAAAAAATAATAAAAGATTGAAAAAGAATAAAGGCAAGAATGGGGTTGGAAAAAATGCATCCACGACAGGGACAACTTGCCTTCTATAAAGGCACCCACATGTAACACTTATGCGTCCTTGGCCCTCACTGCACCCACATGCTTGGACATTCCCTGACCACATCACTTCACTTACATGGCTTGGATGAGGTCTTTCTAGGAGCTTTCTTTTTCCTATGGACACTAGCCCAATAGGATGCCTTGTCCTTTTCCCCAGACTTGTATTGCAAGCTTGTGTAATGTCTTTGAGCTGTTAACTGATCTATTAGGGGTTTTATGCATATGTTTATTAATATTGATGATGAAACACGATTGACATTGCTATGATCTCTGTGACTGATGAGCCCATGGAGGGCGTAGCTTTTGATGTGTAGGACCATACCCGATGGACAAGTACCATCTTGGACCGGTACACTTGGGGAGATGATCAGTTCGGACCTCCATGGGGCTAAAGAGCCCACCAGATGGATGTTGAGACCCCATCAGGGGGCAGAGATAGGACAAAGCTTGATCAGAGGTTTTGCACCTGAGAGGAAGAGGACATTCCACCAGAGACACTCCGACAGGACTAGACCTAGGGGGAATGACCCCTTTTCAGTGGAACACTAGCCTTGGAAGGCTTAGGATGTCCCCGTCTTCACCATGATGTCATCCAGCTTCATGGGCACTTTTGGAGGCAGACTGGGCAGCAGTGGCACGTGTGGCATTTTGGAGAGGCCCCTGGGGGGATAACGTTTTGCTCCTGGATGTCTCATTTTCCCTAGAAAGGTTTAACGCCTCCCTTGAAGGGGCTTTTACTCTTTTTTTTTCTCAATTAGGGTTTTAATTTGACAATTTAATGTAAAAACAATATGATTTTGACATTATGGCCTTGTCGGCCTTTTTATGATCTAAAAAGTAAACTAGGTCATTGATACACTATATATTGAGGGTTTTCACTCTCATTTTGAACATCACAACTTACTCACTCATAGTGAGGTCGGATTTTTAGCGCCCTATTTGGGTTATTGGTTGTTTTGAGGAAGGCACACTTGTTGAAGGAAGAGATTTTTGGCATTTTATGGTGTTTTTCTTGAAGGAAGGTGTTACAACTAGGGTTTGCATGATTCTTTCTGGATGAATTGTAAGTATTTTTCTACAAAACTTCTTGATTGAATGGTTGTAGTCTTATTTTCTTACATGTATTTATAATTTTTTGAATAAAAACCCTAGGTGACAAGCACACAAGTAGGTCCTTGTCTCGCGTCCCCTGATAGAAAAGCTTTTATCCATTGAAGAAGAAGAAGAGAGCCTAGCCATAGCTACACTTCTTTTTCTTCCTCCCTTTAGCTAGCCATACCATTTTGACTTCAAGAGGAAGAGGACGTCCCAGGCCTAGGTCATCTACACCTAGGGCCGTTTTCTTTTAGGGTTTAATGAAATAGCCTTGCCTTAGCAACACTCTCCCTCTTTAAGCCCTCTTGTCTTGATTTTGTATTTCATTTGAGCTAGTTGTTTGTCAGGAAGGAGGAGAGAGCACGAGGACTTGCTTTAGCAACACCAGAGTGAGCCTCTCTCCCCTAGGGTTATGATTTTGAAGCCCTGCTTTAGCAGCACTTCAANTAAAATCTCACCCCTTTCAACTCTTGCGTCCTTCACTTATGACTCCACTAAACCCTAAGGCACTGATCTAAGTCCTCCAAAGTTGAAGTAAGAACTTGATATAAACACTCTCAAAACTTTTCAATTGAAACCCTAACTACACTAACCCTAGCTCTAGCTAACTTACTAACCCTAATTTGTTGACGTCATCATTGAATATTTTATCTTTATTGCAACAACGTTTTACATTATGAGCAATTGAATGGTAGTTAAAGGCATTAATTGAGTTAAGTATCGATTTGTTGAATTAAATGCCATATCGTTCTAGTATTTATTGGTGAAGTGACATTTACTTTCAAGTGTTATTTTGTAAACATTGACCTCGTCAACATTTACTTTCAAATTGCTTATACATATTTATTAGATAGTCTTATGAAGTACTAACCCATTGAAATATAGCTTTCATATATCTGTTTGTTGTTGTCTTGTTCTAGGCAGGTGTTCTTCATTGGGGATTTATTTTATTATTGGTTGTTTAGAAGGGACTTTCTGTTTCGGTGGTGATCTGTGAAGGGGGGAAACTTGTCATTTTCTGATTATCCTTTATCCTCTTCAAAACCCCAGGCCACCGGGGACGTCTCCCCTAGGCCTCACCTCCCTAAAGAGAAATAACCTTCCCATCGTGGCGACATTGGGTGGGATAGGTTCATGTTATGCCTGTTTGGCCCTCTACTTTATAGCCCTTCTTCCTAGCTACAAACTATGCGATAACATTTTGGCGCCATTGTCGGGGAACACTGAGTCAAACCTTCCTCAGACAACACTTTTTCGGTAATATTTCCCCCCAATGGTTTCTATCTTACAAGCTTACCTGACGACTCCACTTTGAGTGTTTTCCCTTATGTTTTGATAGTTTCAAGAAAACTATCCTGTGACTCCACTGATGACGAAGCCAACTATGACTTCACAATGGGATCCGGAGAACTACAAACCTTTGGACATGAGTAAAATCCTGAGATATCCCAGACGAATGCCCCCCTTTTATAAAAATTGCCTCCCTAGATTCGCTGGCACCGATGGAGAAAGTCCCGATTATCACCTGAGAAAATTCTGGGCTTTCTTTCAATACCGCCCTGTCAGTGATGAGGCTGAAGAGTTGGTGATGAAACTCTTCTCTGCCTCTCTGCATGGAGAATCTAGAAGATGGTATGATAATCTTCCAGCTGCCAGCATCACATCTATGGACCATTTTGAAGAAATCTTCCTTGCAAGGTTGGTTATGAAATTGGAAGATATACAATCATTGCTGAAAGGTCCTGAATGCATAAAACAAACAGAGGATGAGATTGTCAGAGTTTTCGGGGTTAGGTTCCAGAGGTTGCTTTACCAGATTCCTAAAAGCCATCGTCCTAAAGACAAGTACCTCGTTTATCTCTATGCTAATAGACTTTAGGGACATTTGAGCTTGCTCCTAAATAAAAAGAATCCAAAAATGCTTGCAGAGTCTCACAACATGGCCATTCGAATCGAAAAGAACCTCTCCTTGTCCAAAACCAATGACCATACCATGGACTCTCTCAACTTGATAAAACTAGTTTCCCTTGAAACCTTTGCTGAAGATCCACAAGAGAGAAGGGAACATGTTTTTGACTAGTAGAATGAGGATGTGATTAAAGAGCAAGAATCTAAGCAAGATGATGAAGATACCGATGACACCTTGTTCCTTGATTCAGAAAATGAAGGAGAAATGAAAGACTTGAACGAAATGGATATTCCTTGCTGTACAATCGAAGACAAAGAAGCAATCCATGAGGATGAAACAATAACACATGTTGAAAACGCCAAAGTCCTCAAAGCCCCTGCACGAGAAGAAACAGTAAGTTTCCCTCCTCCTCTAGTTTTTGATGATGCTTTACTTTATGATGAAGGAAATGAGGAGGAGGAGAATGAATTTTCAAATGTTTCAAACCCTGGATGTTATGACATAGATAGTGACATTTCTGATAACATTTATGAGTTCATACATGTTGGTAGACGTAGGTGGGATATAGTTGGTTATGACCTGGATCCCATCTATGACACTGAGAGTCATTTCCAAGTGTTGCCCTTGAAATTATCACAACAGACTACTTTTGACCAGTGGCAACAAGGAGATGAGATTTTTACCCATACTTTTCAAAAAACCATGGATGACATAGTACCTTGTTTTCCTGATGATTTTCAATCTTACCTTGAGATTTTTTATGAGTACCCTTCTGAGCACTTGAATTCTCTCCATGAAGATGATTACCAACCACCATTGTGTTCAGATCTTAATACAAGTAAGGACCTCCTTTGCTTAAAGGAGGATCCTTGTGATGATTCTCCCCAACCACTTTCGATTACTATACTTTGTTGTGTTGCTAGAGTTGTGGTTGGGAATTATGTTTTTGATTTTGAGTTTCCTCTGGGGAAAACCCTAGAGTCCAAGGGTTGGTTAAATATTACAAGCTTAAGTGTATCTTCTCAGTTTTTCAACTATCCCTTAAGAATTTGCCAGTCGTCTAATACATCCTTGTCAATCCCTTCCCAAACTTCACGGTATGAGAACGTCTTAGGTAGCCAGTATGCCGACCTTTTGAGTCAGTGTTCTGAACCTTGGACTTTTCTTGACCCCTTCCTAAAGTGGATTGATTAGTTTCCTTAGAGATGGACTTGGCAGGATTTTATCCCTCCCACCCACCTCCATGAATTAGACTTTGAGATTTTTGATGATATGATATATATTGCAACTTGTATTTTCAGTTTTAGGCTTGGACTTTCTCTTGGTTATGGCTTTTGACTTTCTGCTTGGTACGCTAGCTCTGGAGAGTGATACACTGCCTTGATTGGCTATTAGGCCTAGGGTTTGCTTCCAGAATTATTCTCTGTCAAGGTTAAGGTTCTCGGGGGTGGCTTCGACCTATGGTTGGGTGACAATATTGCTATATTGTCTATGGTGAAATGAGCACACCTATTTTTCTAACATGTTGTACCCGCAATTTATTCAGATTTTGTGGTTGTTGATTAACACTTTTGTTCCACTATTCTTGAGTTCTTTATCCACTTTCCATTACTTTCCCTGTAGTTCTTTGTTGCCTCAACCAACTTCTACAAGCTCTGTCATGCTTCCATGACTATGATATTCAATCCTAGACTATAATTGATCCAATTAAATCTCTATTTATGCAAAATAGTTATCCAAATTAGAATAATTCCATGTCATTCTCCTCTAATCCAACTTTCCAACGACTATATTCTTGCCCCAATCCTATATTTGAGATGAAAGTTATGGCTTCCCGAAGAGTCACTTTCACCACTTTTTTTTTGTTTTGTTTTGCAACAAGATCTTATTAAATATTCCACAACCCCTTTAACTGGTACATAATTCAAATTCTGCATATGTGCTTTCTACAAACCACTTTCCATGTGACCACGGCTCCGAACCACAGGCTTAATCACTCTTTAGCACCTTCCTTTGTATTCTTCTACACATGAGCTTGTTCAAGTAGAATGTCTAAGGGCTTGGTTACTTCTACGCCCTTCGCCCCTCTAATTGACCCTTTTACCTTATCATGAGACCGACGCTTGGGACCATGTCCTACGGACTTTGGCCTTAGGCTATTCTCCCTTTTCAATCTCCAATTTCTCCCAAAGTTAAACTTCGTCGAACCCTTCTATTAACTCCATTAGTAGATCATACGGTCGAGATTTGATCTCCCGTTGAATGGATGATCCCCCTACATCCAGAGTCTTCAACGAGATCAATGGTCACGACTTAATAAGGCATTGGGATGGACGACCCTTAGCTAGTTCGAGACTTCGACACTCTGGGACTCCATGACTTTTCCACTCCCGAGTTGTTCCACTTCCCTAGAGTGACAATCGTCGAAGTATTTACCCTATCCTTCCACTATTTAATCGGATGGTTAGGACTTAATCAAGCGTTGAGATAGACGATTCTTAAACAATTCGGGACTTTGATGCTCCAAGACTTCGAGAATTTTCCACTCTCGAGTCGTTCCACTTCCCCGGAGTGATAACTATCGAAGTGCTTACACCATCCACCTACTGCTTGATCCAACGATCGAGAAATGTCCCGAAGGGATCTTAGATTGACGATATGTGTGCATTCATGACTTTGGGCTTCGACACTTTTCACTGGTAGAGACCTTGGACACCCTCGGAGGACATACTCCCAGAGATGATATGGCATGCTGATGTCATCTATGGTGATGTGGACTCTTGGCATATGTGCCACGTGTCACTAAAAAATGAATAGGTTGGGGTCCAAAAGATATTGAATCCGGGTGACACGTGTCTGCACATGACACCCCTGTCGTGTGGCCTACGACACGTCATCCATGAACAATGATCCACATTCCTCTGCTCTAGATTTGATGGTCTACGTGATTTCATGGACTGCGGCTTTACACTTTGGGGCTTCGACACTTCGGGGCTTTGGTCTGTAACATACCCAGTAATTGCCGAAGTGGCGAAGTTTCGAAGTCCATAAACTTTGCTAACCTTCCACCATTTATAGATTTGATGTTTAGCATCACTGCTGAAGTCCTTCCCTCGATTTAACGATCAACGGGAAATTCGGGACTTTGGCGCTCCAGGAACTTTGGATTATAGTAGTCTTAAAAGGTTCAATTTTCCCAGAGTTAAACTTCCTGAAGTAGTCAACACCAGATGGCCACGATCAATGAAGAAGATTTCCCCCAAGCCTCCTATCAGATCGGACAACCGACGAGACTTCGGGACTTTGGCCTTCAATATTTTAGGATTTTGATGCCTACCATAATCGTCGAAGCGGTGAAATTCCAGAGTCTTTCATCTCTTGCTTGGCTTCGATCGACGACTGGCGATCGACAAGCTTGATCTGACGGTTGTGACTTAATCTTTCCCAACCTCTACTTTCGCCTTTATTGGACGACCCTTGTTCACCTACCTTCCAATCTGACAATCCGAAAATCCTTGATCCCATGGTTGTGATCGCTCCCGAAAAAAGGGGACGATCACGATTCCACAATCCTTTACAAGGATCTTTGTCTACATGACGCTCTGGCTTCTGTGCAATCCTGCAACACCATCTCTCCTGAGATTTACAATTTCAAGGTCATATTCGATCTTAACCATAAGACCTTGTCCAACAGATCCGACCCATACCAGTCTGTTGTTTCAACCTATATCTCTAATTGTTGGATTACTGAGAGGGGGGGTGAATCAGTAATAGAGAAATTTAATCCTTTTTAACCATATAATCCAAGTGTTATAGCAATGTATCATTATCATCCAATAACTGCAGAGTAAATAAGCAATAAACAAATGAACAATCATACACATACACAATACACCGGTGTTTTACGTGGAAACCCAAAGCGGGAGAAAACCACAAAATGCTTTTTCTTATTTGTCTTGAAGAATTACATTCATTAGAAGCACCAAGTTCCTTTGTTTTCCAACTACAATTGGAAGGAGGCTCCAACCCCCTAGTTTCTCAGGCTACAACCTGAGGGAAGCTCCAACTCCCTAATTCTATGGCTACAACTAGAAGGAGGCTACAACTCCCTATGTTCTTTGGCTACAACTGGAAGGTGGCTACAACCACTTGTCCTTGCCCCATCCAACCGCCCTGATGTATAAGTAGAATGATGGAACCAGTGCCAGACTATCACCTTGAGATATACTACTGTAAAACTGTATCAATAAACCTGCACCAAACAACCTGTACCAATAAACCTGAACCATGCATCAACCTGTACCTCAGCCTGTTCCATAAACAAGTGCATCAACCATGCACCAACCTGTACCAAACAACCTGTAATCAACCTGTACCATAAACAAGTGCATCCAACCATGTACGAAGTATGTACCAATCATGTATCAACTAGTCATCAACTATGACTCATCAAGATGTACCAACATCATCAACTATACACCTCATGTATGTGCCAACTCATCAACTACTTGTCTCAACCATGTACCCAACATGTACCTCAACCAAAATCCCTCATTAATTTCATCATCCAAATCTGATTTGTAACTCTGTAATAGACTTGGTGTATATGATCACATACCTACAAACCTTCCTTAACTTTAACAACAAGAGACTAGCATTTTCATCAAGTGAAGCATTTGACCTAATTATTTGACATCCTAGTGCAGCCCATCCTAGTGCACCTCTTGGCACCCTCAACTAGCACAAATGTCAGGTTTGAATTTTTGGTCAAAGTCAAAGTCAAAGGTTGACTTTTGGTCAAAATTGATTTTGTGGTCAAAGTTGTAATTTTAGGTTTTCTAG
>JASDQU010409559.1:0-10529 GCA_032191745.1 Picea mariana | reverse complement strand
TACAGAGACTGTAAAAATACAGAGTGAAAGACTCGCTGGAATGGTGGCAGCTTATCTCTGAGAAGAGATGTGACGGCTGCTTGCATTCGCAAGAAGATGAGTACAATGAGGCTCGGAAGGCCTTTTTAAAATAGACGGGAATGCCAAAATTCCTAGACATCCAAAAACCTAACCCTAGGAGATGAAACGCCAAAAGTCATGTGGGCCCCGTTTGGGTAAGTTGGTACATCAACTTCCCGGGGTCGTAACTTTTGCATACGATCTTCATTTTAGGCATGTGATACCTCATTGGAAAGGTATCGTCGCAGAGATTTATTTTGGGGGCTCAATCATGCCTTTATCTATCATTGAGAACCTCGATCTTGAAAATCCTTCATTTAGGCCCTCTAAATGGCCCCAAAAGTTAAAACCTGCTAAAAATAGTAAATTGCCAAAATTGCCAGAAAGTCGTTTTGAGCCATTTGGAAAAGGTGGGTGGCCACCGATATCCACTTGGATCATGAATATCTAAGAAATTTTGATCCCATCAGGTAATTCAATCTCATAAGCATTTTCTCCCATTCTCTTCAAGACCTTGCAGGGTCCAATTTTCTTCATCTTCAATTTTTTGTATGTTCCTCTTGGGAACCTTTCCTTTCTCAAATGTGCTAAAATCAAGTCACCAAATTCAAATTGAAGTTGTCTTCTGTGTTGATCTGCTCTCCTCTTATACTCCTGACTTGAATTTTGTAACCACTTCTTCACCTGGCTGTGAAGTTCCTTCATCGCTTCTATGAATTCTTCTACACTAGCGCTCCTAGTTGCACCCTATTTTGAATGCCTCAATTCGGAAATTCCCCTCGGCTGCATGCCATAAACAATATGAAATGGACTCTAGCCTGTAATCCTGTTCACTAAGTCGTTATACGCAAACTCTTCCTGTGGCAATATATTGTCCCAACTACTGTGGTGCTCTGTCACCAAGCTTCTCAGCAAATCTCCTAGACTCCTAGTTACCACTTATGTCTGTCTATCCATCTGCGAATGATACGCTGAAATAAACAACAATTTAGTTCCTAGCTTCTTCCATAACATCCTCCATAAATTCCCTATGAACTTAGTATCTCTGTCCGAAACTATGCTCCTTGGTAAGCTGTGAAGTCGAATGACTTCTTTGAAAAACAGGTTCGCGATGTGAGTCGCGTCACTGGTTTTCTGACACAGGATAAAATGTGCCATCTTGGAAAATCTATCCACCACCACAAAGATTGAATCACAACCTCTTTGTGTCCTTGGAAACCCCAATATGAAATCCATGCTAATTTCATCCCACGGCCTTTCAGGCATGGCAATAGTTGATAAAAACCCGCATTCTGCTTCCTCCCCTTCGAATGCTGGCAAATCATGCATATGTCCACAAATCTCTTGACCTCTGATCACATCCCTGGCCAAAAGTATGACTCTCTTAGCTTTGTGAATGTCTTGTCGTGACCAAAGTGTCTGGTCAATCCTCCATTGTGTTTCTCCTTCAGCAGATTCTCCCTCATGGAACAAATTGGAATACATAGTTGATTGCCTCTAAACAACAATCCTTCTTGGATCATGTACTCGACCCACTAGCTTCTATCCCTAAGAAGTGGATTCTCAGCTGCCTCATACGCCTCCTTGAAGTTTGGATCATCTACATACATGTCCCTGAGATCATCAAAACCCAATGTTTTGACTTTGAATTCCTGCAACAGCAAACACTTCCTGCTCAAAGCATAAGCAACTTTGTTAGCAGTACCAGAAATATGTTTAATCACAAATGTAAAATTCTGCATGTATTCTACCCACTTAACATGTTTCTGATTCAACTTCTCCTGTTGAGTCACAAACTGTAATGCATGGTTATCACTATACAAAACAAATTTCTTTGGAATCAAATAGTGCCTCCACTTTTTCAAGGCCTGAATGATGGCATAAAATTCCTTGTCATATGTGGAGTACTTCACTTTCGTTTCATTCAGCTTATCGCTGAAATATGCAATTGGCCTGTCTTCTTGAATCAAGACTGCCCCAATTGCAAACTCACTTGCATCGCATTTCACCTGAAATGTCTTTTGGAAATCCGGCAATACCAAAATTGGTTGTTCCATAATCTTCCTCTTCAACAGATTAAAACTCTTCTCAGCCTCTTCTATCCAGTGAAAAGATTTGTGTCTTTTCTTCACTGTATCCATCATCGTTGCGCTAATTCCACTGAAATTCCTGATGAACTTTTGGTAGAAACTATCCAATCCGTAAAAAATTCTCACCTCAAATATGTTCTTTGGTGATGGCCAATTCTCGATTACCTCCACCTTGTCTGGATCCATCCTCAACTCATTCGCCGAAATAGAAAACCCCAAGTACATGAGTTTTGTCATCATGAATGAGGATTTCTTTATATTTATCAACAACTTCTCCTGCTACAATCTCTGCATCACTGTAGCCAAATGCTTCAGATGCTCCGCCACTGTTTTACTGAAAACTAGTATGTCATCCAAATACACAATGACAAATTTCCCAATGAACTCCTTCAGAACTTCGTTCATCAACCTCATGAAGGTACTTGGCGCATTTGTTAAGCCAAACGGCATAACAAGCCATTCATACAACCCTTTGTTTGTATTGAATGTTGTTTTCCATTCATCACCCTCTCTCATGCGGATCTAGTGATATCTGCTTTTCAAATCAATATTTGAAAAGTACTTTGCTTCGCTCAAGCAATCCATCAGATCATTCATCCTCGGCATTGGAAATTTGTACCTGATAGTTATCTTATTAATCACCCTTGAATCAGTGCACATCCTCCAACCTCCGTCTTTCTTCGGACTGAGTACTATCGGAACAACACATGGACTCAAGCTCTCCCTGACCAAACCTTTGTCCAACAACTCCTGGACTTGTCTTTTAACCTCTTCATTTTCTTGCGGTGTCAATCTGTACATGGATTTGTTTGGAAAACTGGCTCCTGGTATGAGATCAATGTGATGACTCACGCTCCTGATTGGTGGCAAAGAACAAGGTAATTCATCCACTACAATGTCAGCGAACTCTTCCAGCAGTACCTGAACTTCTCCTGGAAAATCATCTACCCTTGTGCTAGTCAAAACAATCCTCGGTTTCCTGACCACAAAGAATTGTGGTTCTTCTTTATTCTTAACCTCTGTAAGAAGTTCCTTCCCACTCATGAGAAGTACTGTGTTGCTTACTTCTGGTTTCACCTCCTTATCTTTAATTGGAAGCAACATGTGTGTCCTCCCATTCTTCTCTAGGGTGTATGTGTTCATTATCCCATCATGAATCACATTTCTATCATATTTCCACAGTCTACCCAACAATAGATGACAAACATCCATAGGAATAACATCACACAAGATTTTATCATTATATCCTCCTATCTTGAATTCAACTAAGCACTGTTTAGTGACATTTACCTGATGTCCTTTTTGTAGCCACGAAACTTTATATGGACTTGGATGATCATTCGTCTCCAACTCCATCTTTTCTACCATCTCGGTTGAAACGATATTGTCCATGCTACCGTTGTCCACAATGACCTTGCATGCCCAACCCTTGGTCTTGCAAGCTGTTCTGAAAAATATGGTCCTTTGGACTGAACTTTCCACTTCTTTCTCTGGTGTCAAAAGGACTTTTCGCATCACCAACAATCTTCCACCTTCAGCATCCTCTGCCTCAACATTTCACCCCTGTGCTTCGTCGATGTGAGTCTCTCCCCCATCTTTCTTTTTATCTGGACACTCGAATGACTTGTGCCCATTTTTTCCACACGTGAAGCATGTGATTACTCCACCTCTTCCTCTTCCTCTACCTCTGGTACGAGGAAACCTATTATTATTAGCATATCCTCCTCTCTGCTCAGTATGTTGTTCTCTTTTCTCAGCATATTTCCCTCGTTGTGAACTTCCACCTCTCTCAACTCAAGTCTGAGGTTTCTTCCAGTCATCCCTGGGCTTCTGGGTTCTTTCCTGGGCAACTGATTTGCCTCTGGGATGACTTCTGCCTCTGTCCCTCTGACTCTGCTTTCAGCTCAGCTTCTCTTCAGCCTTTAGATCCATTTGATAAGCATCCTCCACAGTCCGGATGGTTACCATGCTCATTTCATCCTGAATCTCATATCTCAGGCCATTCACATACCTGGCCACTTTTTCGTCATTTCTTTTGCGATGACTTGCCCTGATATTCAACCTGTAAAATTCTTCATTATATTCCTTTACTGACATCAACTTCTATCTCAGGTTCTGCATCCTCCTGAACAAAGAAATTTGATAGTCCTTGGGAATGGATTTTTCCTTCATCTTTGCAATCATCTTGCCCCAGCTCTTAATTTTCTGCTTGCCTTGGCAACACCTATCAGCTTGTAGTTCATCCCACCACAAGGCTACATGTCCTTTTAATCTCATGATGGCATGCCTGACTTTATTGTCCTCTTCGATGTCTTCATATTCAAAATAGGTGTCTAGAGCTCTAATCCAGTCTAGAAGCTCTTCTACATCCAGATTTCTCTCATAAACTGGAATGTCCATCTTCACCCTTGCACCCATTCTTGCAACAGCTTTAAGTAAGCACTCATTAGCTACATCTTCTGCTAGGATTTCTTCTTCTCCATGTCCAGCGTCATCTTCATTTTCGGACTCACTGATATCTCCTACATCAGTTGTGCACCTTTGTCTTATCTCCATGTCCACAACTCTAGCGCATAAGTTATGCAGATCTCTTTCTACTTCTGGATTCTGCACTTCTCTACCCCTTCCTCTGGGCATCTCCCTTTCCTCCTCTGGATTGAGTGATTGTCTATCTCTTCTTCTTGTTGGCATGGTGAATTCTTCCCTTCTCTGCTATAGAAAGCAAAGAATATTTTCTATGCTCTGATACCACTTGATGTGTATCAGAGTGCTCTTTTACCTCTTATGCCTCCCTCGTCTGAAATACACAGACAAGATTCAAGCTCTAATACCACTTGACGTAGGCGCACTCGCAAGCACGTCATCTCACAGGATCTTCTCCTTCCTCAGCCCGAAGAACACTAACCGGTCCTTCTACTTCCCTATCGGGATATTTGCACCCACAAAATTCCTTTCTCGGGATCTCCCTTTTCACTTATCGGAAGATCGAACTTCGCGGAATCGCAAGGTCAATGGTCAAGTGTTGGATTCTCAAAATCCCGAACCCCGACGATAGTCAACGCTGACCTTTCCCCTTTTCTATTAGGACTTGCTCTATTGCGATTTCATCCCTCGCGATATTGAACAACTTGTATCCCTAACTTACGATGCCCGATACACCGAACCTCCGACACTTGTTGAAGATGACTTTTCAATAGTCCCTTCACTCTGTCATCATTTCGAAGTTTGCAATATCGCAAATCCTAATACAATTGTTTCAGGACTTCTCACTGCGAGATCCCGATAAGACATGTCACCTATCCACCTACCGATTCCGCTGTGGTCCCACACTAACCTCGGCTCTTGGCCCTTCACAAATTCTGATGTCGAAAGTGGCTCCTCTCAACCTCTGAACCCCCGAGTGCACGATAGGCAATGGGGTTTCCTATCCAATGGTCCTCCTACGATCTAGATCCAACAACTATCCTTCTTCCTCGCTTTCGCGTCTTTGCAACTTGGAGTACTCAATGCTTGGGCTCTCACCCTACGAACTTCTGAGTTCACGAGGTTTCTCGATCTCTGCCACCTGTCTCAACAGATGAATGGCTCTGAACTTGTTGGTATTTTCAGGATGGATTTTCTCGATATCTAGCCCACGGGATCTCTGATTTCCTGAACTTCGATGCCTCAATATCCCGATGCTTCTCAGAGTTTCCACTCTGCTCACGAAGGCTTAAACCCAGTGTAAATCCTATCAAATCGGACGGTTGATGGGTGATTATGTGTAGATCTGACGGTCCACAATCCCTTGAGCTCAAACTCTGGATGTAACCGTATCCTCCTCGCTTCTCTGGCAGATCTGACGGCTGGCGGGATTTCGCAAATCCTCTCCACAAGATCATGACCGTCTGTCTTCTCCTCCTCCTCGATACGTTCACGAAATGAACCAAGGACTCCTTCCTGGACTTAATCAACTGTGACTCAAACCTTCGTCACCTTGAGTCACTTGATATGATCCAACTCTTTTTTCTACCTTCAATAACTTCAAGGGACTTATCCCTCCTGAGCTTTCTCATGACTCTCAGTCTTAGAGAAGATCTTTGCACACACTGCTTGCAACAACTCTCAGGCACTTCCAAGTGTTGACTACCTTCGACTCTGTGCACACCTGCGGCAGTAGTCTTTCAATGCTTCGCTCAGATTCACAACAGAGACTTTCCTTAGCCTGCGCACTCCTTGCACAGCTCCTATAACCCAATTTCACTTCTGGGTGAATGAGAACAAGAGTTAAACTATCTGAGCCTTCTGTCAATGCACTCCTTGCGGACGACTTCAACTGCACTCCTTGCAGGAATCCTTGNTCAGATAGAGAAACAATTGAAACTCATTTCTTCTACTTCCTTTCTCAAATTTCAAACACTCAGCAAGAAATCATTCATACATAGCATGTAAAACAAATTCACAACAGGAAGTAAATACTCATGAGCATAGCATTCAGCGTACATACACAGAGAACAAACACAAAACCATGGATTTGAATCAACCTCTTCTATTAATTCAAACTCGGTACATGGGTGTTCTTCCACAGCTCTCTGCTTCTCTTCTATTCTCTTCCTATTTTCAATAATACAAATGCACAATGAGGGTGTCTATATCCCATTTCCCTCTTGCTTTCTAAAACTGTCAAATCTAGAATTTAATTTCTATATACCTATTTCATCTCAACATAAATGCCTCTTTCTACTTCAGACAAGAGCGGGATGCTCAAGGTCTGATTACAATATACAAGTGTGCCTCATCTTAATGGCTCATTTAAGATCGCGCATCAATTCCCAAGGGGATTTCAAAATTTGTGTTGGCTTGTCCAGCTGTCCTCTTGCATTCCGCACTGGCTCGCTTGAACTGGGAGATGCTCCTGCATCACTTTTCAACTCCCCTTTACTCCGTCGAGACTTTGGACTTCGCAATATCGTGAATCCTAATGCAATGAATTCAGAACTTCACTCCACGAAACTCTGAAATGGTCAATAGAGGTTGACTCTGTGTCAATAGTGTGCCACCTGTCCATTTTACTGACTCCTCTGGCCCCACACCATTCTCTTAGCTTTCGGGACTTCGCGGTTCGGGGTATCGCGATCCCTGTTGCAAAGTTTATGGGACTTCAACCCACGAAAACCTGATACAGGTATCCACGTGTAAATCCAACAACCCTTGTGGCATGGACCTATGGTCCTACTCCTCCTGAGCTTAGAACCTTTAAGAGTACTTGTGGTAACTCCCCTGCTTCTCTGTGAGATCTGACGACTCACGGGACTTCGTGATTTCTCTTCAGAGAATTCCGACTGTCTGTTCTTTCTTTGAGAATATGTCCTCCTTCTGTCCGACATCGCTACACCTTCCTTAACTTTCAAGGTGCTTGGCCTCTTTACCTTTATTCAATGACTTTTGAAGACTTCAGATCCTTCTGAACCTTCTCCAACTCTGAATCTTTCAGAAAAACACTTGCACGCACTCCTTGCGGAAGATTTTCAAACACTTTCAAGTGCTCGAATCCCTTCGACCCTGCGCACTCCTGCAACAACAGTCTCTAAATTCTTCGCTCATGTTCACAACCCTAAGGCTTCACTTGGCCTACGCACTCCTTGCACGACTCACGTGCCTGACTGCAGCTCTGTGGAAATGAGAACAAAATTTATCTCTCCTGAGCTTTCAGAGACAAACCTCTGAACCTTTTGTCAACACACTCCTTATGGACAATTCAACTTCACTCCTTGCAGGAACTCTTGCTCAGATAGAGAAATAATTGAAACTCATTCCATTACCCTTTTCTCTTATATTTCAAACATTCAACAAGAAAGCATTCATACATAGCATAAAATCAATTGCATGATAGAAAGAGTAAAACAATTGTGAGCATAACATTCATAGATGCATACAGAGAGAATATATGAACACCATGAGCCTGAATCACAACTTTATTGTATTAATTCAGAACTTCTGTAAATGGATGTCTTTCACACAACTCTCTACTTCTCCTCTATGCTCTCTCTCAATAATGTTACAATATACAATGAGGGTGTCTATATCCTGTTTCCCTCTTGCGCTCTAAAATTGTCTAATCTACACATTCAATTCTACCTACTTGCATTAACTACCATAAATGCCTTCTATCTACTAAGGATGAGAGAAAATCGCTCAAGGTCCATTTACATTATACAAATGTGCCTCCACTTGATGTTTCATTAATGGTTCAAGATATTTCAAAAATTTTGTTGGTCACTTTTCCAGTTGTCCATTCTCTCAGCACTGGCTCACTTGAGATGCTCCTGCATCATACTCTCGAGCTTGAAAAATTTCATGGGCTCCTGTCCATGAGCTCATGCACTGTTTGTCCATGCTTCTAGATCTCCACTTCGCTCTCCCAACTGGCATCTTCAACTGGATGTCCCTTCCATTTGACCAAATACTCAAAGTATTGCTTTCACCTGGTTCTCTTACTCACTCTTTTATCCAGTATGTGCTCCATCTGCGGATTATCTGCAACTGGCATCTTCTTTTTCCACTGGATCATTGGCTACTCATTTCCTATCCCTGCTTCCTCAACTTTATATGGGTACAAATCTGAGATATTGAATATCATAGAAATTTCGATCCCATCGGGTAATTCAATCTCGTAAGAATTTGCCCCAAATTTCTTCAAGACCCTACATGGTCTAATTTTCTTCATCTTCAGCTTATTATATGTTCCTCTCACAAAGCTTTCCTTTCTCAAATGTGCCAGAATCAAATCACCAACCTCAAACTGAATTTGTCTCCTGTGTTGGTCTGCTCTGCGTTTATATTCCTGACTTGAATTCTGCAATCGCTCCTTCACCTGGCTATGAAGTTCCTTCATCGCCTCTGTGAATTCTTCTGCACTAGCGCTCCTAGTCGCAGTCTGTTCTTAATCTCTCAATTCAAAAATTCCTGTCGGTTTCATGCCATAGACAACCTGAAATGGACTTTGCCCTGTTCTCCTATTAACTGAGTCGTTATAAGCAAACTCTACCTGTGGTAATATGTTCTCCCACTGGCTATGGTGTTCTGTCACCAGGCTCCTCAGCAAGTCTCCAAGACTTTTGTTCACCACTTATGTCTGTCCGTCCGTTTGAGGATGATAAGCCGAACTAAAAGACAGGTTAGTTCCCAGCTTCTTCCATAGTGTCCTTCAGAAGTGTCCTATGAACTTGTTGTCTCGGTCCGAAACTATACTTCTTGGAAAACCATGAAGTCGAATGACTTCTTTGAAAAATAGGTTTGCAATGTGAGTTGCATCACTAGTCTTCTGACATGGAATAAAGTGTGCCATCTTGGAAAATCTATCCACCACCACAAAGATTAAGTCAAAACCTCTTTGTGTTCTTGGAAACCCAAATATGAAATCCATGTTGATTTCATCCCACGGCCTCTTAGGTATTGGCAATGGGTGATAAAACCCTGCATTCTGTTTCCTTCCCTTCGAATGTTGGCATCTGCCCACAAATATCTTGACGTCTGCTCACATTCCCGACCAAAAATATGACTCATTCAACTTTGCGAACGTCTTTTCGTGACCAAAGTGCCCTGCTAATCCTCCATTGTGTTTCTCCTTCAACAAATTCTCCCTCATGGAGCATTTCGGAATACACATCTGATTACCTTTAAACAGTAATCCTTCCCGGATCATGTATTTTGTCCATTGGCTTCTATATCTGAGAATTGGATTCCCATCTGCTTCGTACGTCTCCTAAAAATTTGGATCATCTCTATACATGTTCCTGAGATCATCAAAACCCAACGTTTTGACTCTGACTCCTGCAATAGCAAACACTTCTTGCTCAAAGCATCAGCAACTTTGTTAGCAGTACCCGAAAAATGTTTAATCACAAAAGTAAAATTCTGCATATACTCAACCCATTTAATATGTCTCTGATTCAACTTTTCCTGTTGAGTCACAAACTGCAATGCATGATTATCACTATATAAGACAAACTCTTTCGGGATCAAATGATGTCTCCATTTTTTCAATGCCTGTATAATAGCATAGAACTCCTTATAATAAGTGGAGTACTTTACTTTCGCTTCATTCAGCTTCTCGCTGAAGTATGCTATCAGCCTATATTCCTGACTCAAGACTACCCCTATTGCAAATCCACTTGCATCGCATTTCACTTGAAATGTCTTTTGGAAATCCGACAACACCAGAATTGGTTGTTCTATAATTTTTGTCTTCAATAGATTAAAACTCTTTTCAGCCTCTTCTATCTAGTGAAAAGACTTGTGTCTTTTCTTCACTGTGTCCATCATCGATGCACTAATTCCACTAAAATTTCTAATGAATTTTCGATAGAAACTAACCAATCCATGAAAACTTCTCACCTC
>JASDQU010409554.1:0-10562 GCA_032191745.1 Picea mariana | reverse complement strand
TAGAATAATTTATTCTCACCACACTTATGTCCCTTACTGTACTTGCTGTCACAATTAAAGCATAAACCTTTTTCTTTTCTTTCCTCCAATTGTTGAGGTGTCAACCTTGTAGGTTGAGGTGTTTAAGGAGAAAGAGCATTGTTCTCCTTATAGATGTTAGGATTGGTCCTTCTAGTAGCCATAGCCATATTTTTACTTTCAACATTTCTTGCCACCTTAAATGCATTCTCCAATGATCTGGGTTCCCAAAGGTGAACCTCATGTTGAATGTTATCCTTTAAATTTTCTATGAATACATCAATCAAGTGCTCATCTGGAATATCGGTTACCTTTATATTCAATCTTTGGAAGTTCTCAATGTGCTCGGTAACTGAACCATTTTGCTTGATATTTATCAATTGGATAAAGAAGGTATTTCTCCTTGTATCCTCATAGTGTGCTATCATTTCTTCTGTGAAAATTGTCCAAGTGACGGGTGATTTTCGAGAACAAATCCATCGATACCATATAAATTGATTAGGTTCTAAATATAAAGAAGCAATTTGTACCTTTTGTGTATGTGGCACATTATGGAGATCAAAGAATTGCTCCATCTGAAGTATCCATGTGATTGGGTCCTTGCCATCAAAATTCCTCATATCAATCTTAAGAACGTGGTTGGTCTTCAAACCAAAGTTGGAGTTTCTCCATTCTTGATTCACCTTCCTTCTGTCCTCATTATGATCTCCCCTTTTAAACCCTCCATCATCTCTTGTAGTTCATCTTTTGTAAATCATTTATGTCCCTACACATTTCTTCACATTCATCAAGAGTCTAAGTAGGATTTTCTGGAGGCTTAATTGGTGTAGAAGTTCCCTTTTTGGGTGGCATGTTGGCCAAGTATCACTTTTGAACCTTGATTTTGAGGTGGTTCTACTAGACAATATTTCTTCCGTTGTATCTCCCAAGTTTCAGATCTTCTTGGTATGAAACTTTATTTTATGTAGTTCTCTAATATTTCTTCTCTACAATGCCATAGGTTTGATCAAAATTGGATGTGCCAAGTGGAATTTATGGTAACTTCCCCACAACTTGTCGATTTTTGGCCTTTCCAAGAGATCTCACTTGTATAGAGTGCCCCGCACAAAATAATTGATATAAAATTATGAAACTCACACCCAAAATACTATAGACTGTCCACAATCCAATGCAACCAGTCCCACTCAATTTGGATACTCTAGGAAGAATTTATGATTCTTTTATCTAGAACACCTTCTTGAGACTATTCAATAGAACTAGTCAGATACCCTATCTTACACAAGGTATATCTACAAATGTAAGATGACCCAGAAAATGAAATTTTTACCACAGATAAATTTATAATTTCTGTAAATGGCCTCCAGAGGGAAGGGTATGAAACATTACAGAAACATTTTTATAGCAAAAATTCCACAATGACTCAGTTCAGGATGATTCCATAACCCTATATTGTATAGGCTGTATCTCCGAAATTATAAGGCCTCGGGAGCTGAATTTTGAACCCAACGTACCTTGATCCATATACTAAATATCCTCCAATCCATTCCTTCTGAATCATTGTAGAAAACAAGTTATAGTGAAAATTCTAAGGTGTCTCAGATGTAGCAGCGAAATCCCAAGACCTTGAGCTCTGAAAACATATTTTAAGAACCAAATATCAATATAGCATAGAAAAACCTTAGAAAAAGTACTCAACGCCTTGAAAAAGAGATAATTTCAGATGATAAGCCTCTTTGAGGGGGAAAACTCCTTTTACCCCACTTAAATGTTCAAGTACAAGATGATTCAAAATGAAAATGTCTCCTTGGTATATATAGGAGACTAGGAGGTATAATTACAACTAATGGCCTAAAGCTGACATAAATAAAATAACATTATTAATATAATATTCCCCAATTAAGGGGTAATGAGCCAATATTAGGGCTTAACATTGGCATTGGCCTCTACTGTGATGCTCGTCTTGTAGGCGACCATAATCACCATCTTAGAAATGTGATCAATAACCACAAAAACACAGTCATTTCCTCACTTGGTGGATGGGAGACTAGACATGTAGTCCATGGACATGGATTCCCATGGCCTATCAAGAGTAGGCAGAGGGGTGTACAGGCCATGTTTCTTAGTGGTCGATTTGGAAATAGTGTAGGCAGTGCAGGACCTGATATACTTGTTGACCTCCTGTCAAAGTTTCGACCAGTAGAAATGTTTCTGCAACATTGCCACTATCTTTTTGACACTGAAGTGTCCTGCCACATGACTGTAGTGGGATTCCCATATCAGCTTCTATCGCTTGCTTGATGGAATGCAGATATGGTCCAGATGACACAACGACCCATCCTGAATATGGAAATTAGCGACAACTGGGTTTGTGCCCAACATTTGGTAGGTGGTGGTGAAGTCTGCATCTGTCTCATAGAGTTGGGGCCATCCAGAGGTCTCATGGCTGAAAGAGTATAGCACTATGGTGAGTGTCGCAAATGGCGGTCTTCCGAGGCAATTAGCGACGTGGTTGGTTCTTCCTGTTTTATACTTGATGTTGAGGTGGAATTGTTGCAAGTATGTGGACCACTTATGATGGAAATTGTTCTGTAATTTACTTTGTGTATGCATGAACTATAGTGGCTTATGATTAGTGTGGATGACGGTATCCTTCCCAAGAATGTAATTTCTCCATTGGCGACAGGCTTACAGAATGGAGTACATTTCTTTGTCATAAGTAGGGTACTTACGAACAACATATGATAGTGTCTCACTATGATAGGCCACAGGGTGGCCATGCTAAGTGAGAACGACACCCACAACATAGTCTGAAGCATCTGTCTCAATCTCAAAGGGTTGTTGCAGGTCCAGTAGTGAAAGTACTGGGGAAGAGCACAAGCGCTGCTTCAAATAATTGAACACTTGTTATTGGGACTGACCCCACACAAATTTCTTCTTACCACCACCCCTGGTTACTGCGCTGAGGGTCCATGCAATATGGGAGAATACCAACATGAACCTATGGTAGAAATTGGCAATGCCCAAGAAGCTCCAAAGATCGGTGAGTGTGGTTGGGGCTGGCCAGTCATGGATGACTTGGATCTTGGCTGGATCCACATGTACACCATATTGATCAATGATGTAGCCCAGGTAATGGATCCTGTCCATGTCGAAGGAGAATTTTTCCAAGTTGGAGTATAGCTTGTGCTACCATAGGGTGTGCAGAACCTGATGAATATGTTGCAAGTGTCCTACCCAACTCTTGTTGTAAATGAGAATGTCATCCATATACACCACTACAAAATTATAGGTGAATGGTCACAGGATATCTTCCATCATCCTCATGAAAGTGGTTAGAGCATTTGTCAAGACAAAGGGTATGACCAACCATTCGAAAAGACCTTCCTTTGACTTGAAGGCTATCTTCCATACATCTATCTATTCTATTTGGACCTAGTGGTATCCAGACTTCAGATTAATCTTACTGAAGTATTTTTCCCCCATGAGCTTATCAAGGAGGTCGTCGATTCGAGAAATCAGGTACCAGTTTCTGACTGTGATTTTATTCAGGGCCCGGTAATGAATTCAAAGTCACCAGGTTCCATCTTTCTTCTGTACCAACATGATTGGGCTCCCACAAGGTGATGAGCTAGGACAGATGTGGCCCTTGTGAAGCAGTTATTGGATTTGTCACTTGATCTCCTCATTCTCTAACATCGAGTGGTGGTAGACTGGTCCATTGAGAAGTGGTGCATTGGGGGTCAGATCGATGGGGTGCTTGACCTGACAGTGCAGAGGTACCCTGATAGGTTAGGAGAATTTATCCGAGTATGCTTCCAAGTCCTTATCCACTTGCTTCTACTATGTGGAGAGGTCGATCATGGAGACCCTAGATGTGGTTATGATCTTTCTCTCATTATGAGAGTGGATAATGAAGAAGAAAAACTTCCCCTTCTAAGAGATGGCCTTTCCGCATTGCTTGGAAAAGATCAAGGAAATAATACTAGGTGGGACTTCCTCCGATATCCTATACAATTTCTTGTTCAAAGTAATAATAACACTGTGAAGCCTAGACTCATATACAACATGAAATTTCCATAAATATATTTGGCCCAAAAGAAAATTACAAACTTTGAGAGGGGAAACATCACACAATACCTCTCCTTTGAAGGGCTTGATACCGTATAACAGACGACATTGTTGGTTGACGCGAATGTTGCTTCCTTAGCAGAGCCATTTGATGGTGTAGGGTTGCAGGTGCGGTGTTGTTGGTAGGGAGAGTCAATTTAAAACCTCTGCTGAGATGAGGTTATTTTGTCTACCACTATCAATGATGAAGTGCAGAGGGATACCCTTCACCCACATATGTGAATGGAAAAGGTGCTCGCCTTCCTCTGGCTCGTCTGGTTCACCAGGTTGGAGCTTGGTGGTAGAAACGGTAGCACTGGGTTCTGCATCAATGATTTTTCTCCCCCTTTATGTTTCTGACTCAGAATCGGAACCCACATCTAATTCAGAGGCTTTCAACTCATCCACCAACAACTTCTTTAAGCGTCAATCAACAGTGTTATGCTAGGAGCTCTTATGGAAGTCGCACCACTTCCCAGTATCTTTCTTTGTCTTTCTGGTGTCCTTATTTTCTTATGGCCTGGACTGGTTTTCCTAAGGAAGTAAGTCTTTTCTCTGTCCTTTGTTCTGCAGGTTGGGGCTGCCCTTTCCTGGCTTTTGCTGTGAGGGGTTCCTAGGCCCAAATTTTCGCATCTTTTTTTTAAGCTTCTACTCAGTTTTGGCAGCATTTCAGTAGGTCGAGCCCAAGGATGAGATGTCCAGAAACTCCATTTCGGCCTGGATGTATCTATGCATACCATTGCGATACTTGAGCACCAGATGTCACTCAGAATATTTGATACCCATCTTGGTGCGAAATGTATGGAAGATATGTGTGAACTCAGGCACTGTTTGGTCTCTTTCCTGCCGCAGTGTGGTCCATTTTGTATACAGGTCGTCATAACTTCCAACAAGGTACTATTGTTCCTTAATATCATCCTTGAAGTACTCCTAGGTGATCGCAACTATAAATATTGAGGGTTCCTCTATTTCCTTCTTCTCACAGAAAGTTTCCCACCAATCTTTGACATGGGGAACGACTTTGAGGAGTGAAAAAGTAATATTTTCTCTATTCGAGAAGTTATGGATAGATAAATACCCTTCTAGAAGATTCAACCATTTGTCTACAACATATGTGTCTATATGACCTTCAAATATAGGAATATCGAAGTTGATTTGTACCTTGAATGGGGTGGCACTTCCATTTGAGGAAGATGTGTCGCATGTTGGTAGTCGCCAAAGGATTTGTGCAAAACTGTCCATCATCTTGTTCCTCTGTTGCATGAGGGTTTCCTCAACCAACATTTTGAAGGGATATCTTTTATCGTCGTATTTATTTTCTCTCCCTATGAGAGGTCTCTTGGGTGTGTGAGAGATATTTTCCTCAAGAGAAACAAGCTCGAGACCCAATTCTTTGTACCTCGACCTCGTTGGGGACATGCATTAAGAACAACAAGGAGAAGACTGCTCTAATACTACTAATCCATATTTTATGAGAAGAACAAAATGAATACAGATTATTATCAAAATATTCTTAATATAGAATAATATATATACAATAAAATTGGTTTCTATTCAATAAGGAAATAAGCTGAAACAATAAAATGCAGTGGAAAACAAGCTTGCTAGAATGGTGGCAACTTATCTCTAAGAAGAGATGTGACGGTTGTGCTCATTCGCCAGAAGATGATTACAATGAGGCTCTCAAGGCCTTTTTACAATAAATAGGAATGTCAAAAACCCTAGACATCGAAAAACCTAACCCTAGGAGATGAAGCGCCAAAAGTCATGTGGGCCTCGTTTGGGTAAGTTAGTACATCAACCTCTCGAGGTTGTAACTTTTGCATACGATCTCCATTTTAGGCACGCGATATCCCGTTGTAAATTTATATCTGAGGAATACACATGTTGGTTGTGGCGAGCCCTAAAAACGCTATTTAGGGCCTCAAAATGGCCCTGGAAGTTAGAGACCCGAAAGCTAGGAAAAAACTGTTGAACTGGAAAACTGCCAAAATGAGCTAGTTGGAATAAGTGGGAGGCTACAGACATCCATTTGGATCAGTTATTATTTTTGTAAAATTAGAATATTGTATTAAGGGATAATTATGTTATGGGTATGGAATAATAACTACTATGTAATACAAGTTTAAGAATGAAACATTTTTAAGTAATTTAATCTCAAAATGTTATTAAATTAATGTAAATATTGTTTAAGAGTGATAAAAGTTTGAATTAACCCATATACTTACAAATTCAATGGTTTTTTTGTATTCCCATTTTCTTTCTTTAACAATAGTGTCTTTATATGTATGTAAAGTCTTGTTTTATAATTGGTTTTAAGACATGATTGTTAGTTATTGGTATTGGTTTTGTCTGGTTTGAATGCAATAATTGTGTTTTTATAATAAAAACAATGTGATTCATTTTACCCTACAATAAATAGTACAACTAATTGTTAAAATTTGTAGAGTGAAGTAACCCAAATACTCACAAATTCAATAATCTTGTTTTCTTGTTTTTGGGTTTTCTTCCTTTAACATTACTATTCTTACAATCATCTAAAGTCTTCTTTTATATTTACCCTTAAAAGCTGATTGTAGATTATTGGTATTGGTTTTGACAACTAATATAATGGTTGGAATGACCCTGGATGGGGTGCCACATAGAGAAGCCTAGCCACATGGTGGAGAGCCTGGAAGGGCCTTAAATATAGGCCACCAACTCCCATCTCCTCACCATTAATATGGGAGCAAGCTCGAGCAGCCAGGCCCATGGGAAGAGCCCTCTCACGCGCGGGAAGAGGACGGATGCACAAGGCACTAGGGGGATAGCCTTAATGGCTAATCCATTCACGATCACCCTCATGTTTATCAACGATTATGGATTGGAGACAATGCATTTTGAATTCGACCAGTCGAAGTATAAAATTTCTGAGTGCTGGTGTAGAGCTAGCCACCCAGTTGACGTTCTAGTCATAGTTCTACTCATCCACATGCTGAGGGAAAGAGGTCAGCCTCGCAGAGGTGCAACCTGGTATGCTTTCGATGATCATCGGAAGAGACAACAAATATTTGATAGGGCGTTGTACATAGCGTGGACACAGAGAGACCACAAAAACAAAAATCCTAGGATGCCTCCCATGGCCTATGTGGAGGAGGTTTTTCTGGAAGAACCCATCTAGGATCCTCCAAAACATCTCCTCTTCATTGTTCCTGATAATTGGAATCCGCCAATCTGCTTTCCTGGCGAAGCTAAGCTACGGGCCACAGGGACACCATACACTCATAAGGAAGGTGACCAAACAGAGGAACCCATCACTTGCTATGTCGAAGAAGAAATCCTGGAATATGTGGACGCGGTGGCAACTTCAGCAGCAGGTGAATTCTCAATGGACACGGACCACTAGGAAGCTCAAAGAGGACAGGAAGATAAGCGCGAGATAGTAGAGACGAAGGATAACTGGGTGAGGGAGGGTGGCATGGCTCCTGAGACATGTCCCCTCTCTTTCATGTAGGAAGTATGGAATGTCCAGCCGCCATTCCTCCACCTGGAACACCTAGAGCTGATATTTGAAATGAGAAGCCTGGTGGAAGACCAAATCCATTGTGTTACACCTCAATATTGCTCGCTTCGATAAGTGTCGTAAGTGTCGCATGTTCCTCTCAACTGTCGCAAGTGTCGCATGTCATTCACAAGTGTCGCAAACATCAAACAAAACATACTTCCATGATGACGACACCAAGGAGACATTTAGAATACCTCAGACACTTGATTTGGAGGAGGGGGAATGATTAACTAAAGTCAAGGAACTCTTTAACAAGGGTTTTGAAGGAGAGCACTCCTCTATACCAGCCTTAGGAGCACTAACACTCCCCTATAAGGTCTTAGGGAGTGTTATAATGGAAAAATACCCCTCTAAAGGAGTGTTATCCATCCTTGGAGCACTAGCGCTCCCCTTGAGCCTCCTAGGGAGCGCTACAGCACCCTGATGCCCCTTTTGAGGAAGCGCTGTCTAATCTGGGTAGTGGTTGGCCCGTTGAGGAGAATAAGGGGAGGATCTTTCAAGTTTGGAAGGCAGTTGCATTTGAATTCTTGGTTCAATAAGAATTTCTCTGATCTAAGGAGGGAATTCCTCAAGCTACCCTAAAGATACCTCAAGAGGTTAGGCTTCTCTCAACCTATTTAAATAGGCTCTATGATGGTGAAAAGGGGGAAAGAATTTCTAGCATGAAACCTATGATCTCATAGGAAACACACAGTCAACTAAAGGAGAGTGATCAGTGAAGCTGCTATGATCTAGGTCATGGATCTTTCGAGCAAGGGTTAGACAAAGAGGACTTGACGAAGCTGTCTCATTCACATCTACGATTGTGAGTACTGCTGTCATTGTTCTCATTAATATGACACGCTTGGCCTGTTTCTTTCTAGTTTGTGTCTGATCTTAATGAACTTATCATTGATAGATAGATCTATTTTCAAGATAACATCAATAGAGTAGGAAGTGGTCATACTTTGTTTGTCTACAGGGCTCATTGAGGAGCGAAAGATTGGAGCTCAACTCGGAGCATGCAGGGACAAACATCGATAAAAAGGTACTTCTTTTCTCCTTCCTCCTCATGCATTAGTCTGTATAGATCTGAAAGGAAGTCAGTGTCCACGTTAAGCACTTTCTGTCTTAGAGTTAAGGGTCTAGCTCTTTGAGACAATATACCTGTCCGCATGGAGATTTTCCTACAACAAAAACTGGTGACTCCACTGGGAAGTCCTCAAATCGAAACTTTATGTTTTGATTTCTCCTCATAGACCTTGTCTCACACCTTGATTGTTCTCAGACCTAGTTCTCTCCTTTTTGACTGATTTCATGAGCTGATTGACTCCCTACCCCATTACACTCAGCTTGATTGACAAGACTGGACTGCAATTTTTGTTTTTTTTGACATTTTAGGAGCTTTTTGAACCTAACGCTCTTGTTCCTGTGTTAACAGAGCGCCAACACTCCCTGAGTGCCTTACACAGAGCACTATAACGCTCCTTGCCATTTACAACAGAGCGCCAGCCCTCTTTTGGCCAAAAACTTCCCAGAAATTCTCTTTTCAGGGTTTTATCTCTGTGTTTCACTTGCTGAGCCTCCCTGTGAGTCAATGCTTCTTCCTTTGCGACTTTGACATATTTCTTTTTGAAGAACGAACACCTTGATATTTAGCTCTTGTAGCCATCTTCACTATTGTTTTTGAGTTTTTCTGTTGTTTGGAGTTTTGAAATCCATGCATTGACTTTCTCTCCTTTTTGACTAAGCGAGAAACTCTGGTGAAGGACATCAGAAGCCTACAGATCTTTTCATTTGATCTTAGTTAAGGTCATTTTTCTTTGACATTTCTTTTGGTGTGAAGTTCTTAATTTTTCTTGGATTCTTTCTTTTATTTCGCTTCTTGTTTTGATCACAACGAGAGGGTGTATTGTTTGTACGAAACCTGCTTGTGTTGGTCTGATTTTCATTGATCCAAAAAGATAATTAGCAAGACGAGCATTGTTTTGAATKRATCRTTRTTCACATACRAACAATAAAGAGAYATMTTCATGATTGATTTTGCATATTAGAAGGTATTTCAAAAGTTTTAGCACCACATCGGATTTGATTGAAGAAAATTTGTTTGAGGACATTCCTTATCAGTGCCTGTTAGTGAAAAGAACTCTCTCTCTCTCCCTTAGATAGATGTTCATCGAAAAGAAATGATTGCTTATCATCTTTGATGCATTTTTAGGACTGAGTCATAATTCCATCCGTTTCACTTCCATGCACCCCTTTTGAGTAAAGAACAGCTATAAAATGAACACTAATTAAAAATTATCTAGAACATTTTCTTTTCTAGGATCCTCCACCAACAATAGACTAGGATTAGTACTTTGGATTAGGCTGTGAGCATAACTCTCCAAAGTTTTCAAAACAAACATTAGCATCCTGAGTTAGGGAGAGTCAAATCCAATTGTCATATAAGTTTGCCTGGGATCCCCCTCTCACACAGGGGTTACGTACGAGGTCGCATTCGAGAGAGCTATGAGGATTATCCCTTCGTGGTTTGACTGATTGTAGTGGTCAGATCATATTATGGGGATCGCTTAAAGGTAAATCCACAATTACTGTGTGGAAGCCTTTTTAGTTGATTTCGGGCTAGATACCCTGCCCATACGTTCGGATCGGACTGTTGACTGTACCTGCCTAGGGGGTGACTGCGAATTGGTAACCTTAGTGGCCATAATCTTTAGGGTCTTACACAAGGTGACAGTGAAGGGAAGTCTCACTGTACCTAGAGCAGACATTGGTCAAACTCACTCGGGCTCCTTGGAGGGTAAATCCACAATTACTGCGTGGAAGCTTGCACCAAGGCGTAAGTCCGTTAAGCAGGTCGCCAATGTAACTGATCCACCCACTCCATCCCCACCCCTTCCTATTTTGATCT
>JASDQU010409553.1:0-10529 GCA_032191745.1 Picea mariana | reverse complement strand
TGGGAAAATGTGTACTATGTCTCATTTATAGATGATTTATCGAGGAATACTTGGATATATTTCTTGAAGAAGAAATATGAAGTCTTTGACATGTTTAAAGAGTTTAAGGCTCTTGTTGAGAATCAAATAGAGTAAAGAATTAAGGTGTTGAGGACAGATAATGGAGAAGAGTTCTGTGGGAATGAATTTGAATACTTATGTAAGAAGTGCGATAAAGTAAGGCAGAAGAATACTTCATATACACCTCAACATAATGGAGTTGCATAAAGGGTGAACAAGACGTTGATGGAAAAAGTAAGGTGCATGCTTAGTGGTGTCGGGTTAGGGAAAGAATTATGGGCAATGGCAGTGGGTACTATATGTTACCTAGTCAACAGATTAACCTCATCAGCATTGGATGATAAGACTCCACAAGAGGTATGGATTGGTAAGGAATCTTCTCTCACACATCTCAAGGTATTTGACTGTGATGCATATGTTCATGTTCCAAAGGAAAACAAGAGTAAGCTAGATAAGAAAGTTGAAAAGTGTATCTATATTGGATATAAATATGGTCTCAAAGGTTATAAGATTTGGAACCCAAAAACTAAGAAGTTGGTGTATAGCCGAGATGTGGTATTTAGAGAAATGAAAGATGTTGTTAAACAGGAAGTCCTACCAAGGAAGAACCAAAGAAAATAGAGTTTGATTTAAAATATGATGAATCAGACTCTACAGAAGAACATAAACCAGAAGAAAAATATCCTCATACTCCATTATTGAGGAGATTAGTTCGAGAAATAAGGCTACCGAAAAGGTATACTCCATCTGATTTCCATTCAAATTTTTCTTTGTCTATTACTGATGATGATCCTAGAAATGTTAAGGAGGCAGTGGATTCAGAGCATGGAAATCTCTGGAAAAAGGCCATGGATGAATAAATGGCATCCTTGGATAAGAATGAGACTTGGGATATAGTGGAGTTTCCAACTAGAAGAAGGACCATTGGCAACAAATGGGTATTTAAAAAGAAGTTGAATGAAGAAGGAAAAGTGGAGAAATACAAAGCTTGGTTAGTAACAAAGGGTTATTCCCAGGTTGAGGGAATTGATTTTGGTGAGATTTTTTCTCATGTTGCCAAGTTAACCTCTATAATATTTATGTTATATGTTGATGTTTCATTTGATTTTAAAGTAGAACAGATGGATGTGACGACAACATTCCTACATGGGTATCTCAAAGAAGAAATCTATATGAAGTAACCAGAAGGTTATGTTGTGAAGGGAAAGAAGGAGCTGGCATGCAAGATGAAAACGTCCTTGTATGTTTTAAAACAATCACCAAGGATGTGATATCAAAAATTTGATACTTATATGCTAGGACTTAGCTTCACAAGAAGCAAAGAGGATCATTGTGTGTATAATAAATTAATTGGTGATCATTTGATTTATTTGGTCTTGTATGTGGATGACATGTTGTTGATAGGAAACAACAAGGAGATTATCCAGGATGTGAAAACTCAGTTGTCCTCTAAATTTGACATGAAGGATCGGTGCTTCAAATTTCATTTTGGGCATGGAAATTAAAATAGATCGTAAAAAGAGGAAACTCTGGTTAAATTAGAGAAAATATGTCGAGACAATATTGTAGATGTTTAATATGAAGGAATGTAGATCGATCAAGGTTCCTATTCATATTGGGGTAAAATTATCTACAGATCAGTGTCCGAAGACACGGGAAAAGGAGGAGGACATGTCTTGTGTTCCATATGCAAGTGAAGTTGTCATTTTGATGTATTCAATGGTATGTACTAGACTAGACATTGCACATGCAGTGGGAGTTTTGAGCAGGTATATGTCAAAACCAGAGAAGGAGCATTGGACATCAGTAAAAAGGGTTTTCAGGTATTTGTGTGGCACTACTATCTATGGATTGTGCTACGAAGAAAGACCGATATTGGACAAAATGGTGGATATACATGGATTTGTGGATGCAGACTGGACTGGATATCTAGATCATAGGAGATCTACAAGTGGGTACGTGTTTAATCTGTTTGGAGGAGAAATAAGTTGGATGAGAAAAAGACAGGATGTAGTGTCACTTTCAACTACAGAAGTTGAATACATGGAAACCACTCATGCAATTAAGGAAGCATTATGGTTACAAATATTTTTTTTAGGTATTGGGTTGGTACATCAAGCTGTAAGGATAGATTGTGATAGTCAAAGTGCAATGTTTCTAGAGAAGAACCCAATTTATCATTCAAAGACAAACCATATTGATATTCAATATCACTTTGTGAGAGACATGATTGAAGAAAATAAAGTATTGCTGATGGAGGTGGACACTTTGAAGAATGTTGCAGATTCATTAAAAAAATATGTGAGCACTAAGAAGTTCTCTTGGTGTAGAGGATCCATGGGCATTGTTGACTATGTCATCATGTAACCCCCTGTATGCAAAGAAAACAACAAGTGGGATAATGTTGGGTATGTGTTATATTCTTTGCATGAGTAGTAGTCCCTGCGTTGTGCCGGGCACACAGGGGTTCAGGGGCAATGCCCCCGAGAAAAAAATTTCTACCTTGGGAAATGTGTCACATATTTAGGTGGTTTTTAGGCACATGGTTTCTTTGCCGATGGTTTTCTATTTCTGGTTAAGGAATTAGGGTTGTTGACTAATCCAAGTCATTGGATTAGGGTTTGGGATGCCACTGGCTCCTATATGTATATTGTATTCTAAACAATGTAATACTATGAATGAATATAGAATATGTTGTTTTTTCCAGTTTGGGTTTCCAAGGGAAAAATATATGTGTAATGTTTGTATTTTTTATTTTATATTTTCTATTCTTTTACTGAAAATCTATTTGTAGTAAATATTGTACAAGGTTAAAATATACACCATGCACTCTATGGCGTATTGAAAGTGGCTTTGAAAATCTGTATGGGGAGATAAACTCCCTACCATCCAGGTTATGGTATAAAGGATGGTCCGTAATGGTAAATCTCAAACATCTCTAATGGCCACCTTGCCACTATGTTTTTCTGTACCTGGCACATAATGATGTGCAACATAGTAATCCATGGGTTCTCCTCCACCCCTGCTTTACGAGAGTGATACTCGAGAGCCTCAGCGAGATAAACCCATCAGAAAGTAAATATCCTCTATATCCAAGGTGAGTGTATGCACACCCACGTGAAAGGCTTGTTCGTTCACATTCCACATGTGGACCAGATACTCTAGCAATCTTAGTTGGGGTCTCATGCCCTAAATTTTGAAGAACTTGAGTAATCCACATTACCTAAGTGCTATAACTATGCCCAGTTCATTACCAGTAAAATAGTCTTCTTCCTCATGCTCTCGTTCTCTCCACTTGAGCATTTTGACCAAGGAAAGCCTGCTAAGTAACATCAAAAGAGGATAAGAATCATAAAAAATCAATTCTTGGAAGTTTTCCTGACTCTTTTTATCTTTTCAAAAGTTGAGTTATGGTCGTTGCATGGCTTTGATTTCATACATAGCAACATCGCCGCACCCTGTCTTTGATCCCCCTGCGACAATTTCATATCATTGCAGTTCACTATACTGTGGGCCCATGACAATATGAAAGTGCATGTATCCCCAAAAAATCGACCCAAACTCGACAAAAAATCAATAAAAACAAAAATTTAAACCATGAAAATATAAAGAGGCAGAAGATTACCTTTTTGACAGAGACGGTTTGCGAAATGATCCACCAAGCGCTCCATAATCGATAGTTGAAATTTTAGAGAAAAAGAGGGTTTTGGGCACTATTTGGGTGAAATTACAAAATGAAATGGTAAATGGGCTGTTTTGACCCATTTTATTGTTTTTTTACCATATTTTATTGAAAAATTAAATTATTTTTTATATTTTTTACCCATGCCCTAAAGTCTAACCATCTTTGCAAAGTGTTTTCTTTTACAGATTGAAATTTCTAAGGACGAAATGTTTAACAAGGGTCCACCATTTTTTATTGTTTTTGTGTGTTTTTCTTATGTACAAATGCTTTTAGGGTTTTTTAGGAAAAACACAGAGCACAATCTTTATTCTTTCTCATGCTCCTGAAACCATGAGAATGCAATCGAGTAATCTTTTGTCGTTTTTCAAACTCGCATTTGGTAATACGAAAAGAGAACCCTATGGAGTATCCTTTAAGCTCTTCTCAAGCTCCCTAAACATGAAAAGATAGTCAAGCAACCTTGCTCTTTTCACGTTCGTAAAAGTATTTGAAGAAAATGTCTGATGAGCAGTAGATTATCTCTTTTTCAGTCTCATCAGACTAATTTACGAAAAAGGACCTTATGGAGTTCTCTTTAAGTGTTTTTCAGACTCTCTAAAAATGAAAAACCCTCGAGTTTTCTTTCTTTGGACTCGTTAAATGAGCATTGAAAGACCCATATGTGATCGAACCACTCCTTCTTAGGGTTGATTAAAAATACTTCGAGGGACTTGTCCAAAGGATGATCTTACATCAAAATCATATGTTATCCTCCTCAAGCTTGCGTAAAAATAAAGAGGTACTCACCAGAAATGGTGGGGGAAATTGAGAATAAATGTGTCCTTGTATCTGTGTTAGTGGTAGCAAAGTCACTCTTGAACATGACATCCCCCTTCATCATAGAATATGGTTTGGGAAATCCATTTGTCTCTCGTTTGACAATCCACAAGTTCATATGTTGGGTCCTCCTATGAGTCAATGCTGGCAATAAAATTGTCATGTCATTCATATGTTCAAGAGAATTCCAACCTAAAATAGCCTTCTATCGAGTCGGCCATCTGTAGTTCTAAAATTTTTACCATGTCATCCTTCCGTGAGTCAATTTCAAATCATTTCATACTATGATCTACTTCGAATTTGTTACATATTTCATTTCATTGATGGGGGATACATTAAGGCCCTCCTATGATGAGTCTTTTCATGTCGAATTCAAATCATTATCTCAAAACAAGACTTAGAAATCACATTAGTACCTTGGAGATTGCATGCCTCAATGACAGGTTTCCTCGCTTTCAATAGTGGGTTCACATCATTATCCCCTGATTGAAAGATTCCATCGAGTGTTCAAATTCAACTCATTCATTCACACTTGTTGGATTGAACTAGAGTACCTTGGGATTCATTGACATCAATGGTGATTTTGCTCACACTTGTTAACGGTTTTCATTAATGACCAGTAATCAAGTGGTTTCTACCATGTTTGACTTCGACACATGTAATCACATGACTAGATTCGTACTTAGGGACAATGGAAATGAAGACCTTGGATCTCACTATATCGGTCCAAGTTGCGATAGAGTATCCATAAGTTTGTACTAACACATATATCCACTTTGTATGTTTCGTGTCTATGTACGAATTTGAATTCCTTAAGACCATAGATCCACAATGTATTTCTTGTGGCTATGCTGAATCATGATGACATGGATCCACAATGTATATTTAGTGGCCATGATTCACTTGAAACTTATGATAGCATCACTTGTAGTTTGAGTATGGGAATTCCTACCTCAGAAGATGGTATATTATTATGCCGATGCTTGATTGTTTGCAGGTTCTCGATCGATGCACTCCTTGTTTTCAACACACACATTCTACAAAGTATTTCAATTGTCATAGGTTCCAGCTTCATACTTTCAGGGGAATTTTGTTACACATTATTTTGTTCAACCCAATGATCAACTGACAACATGTGCTTGACTCACTTCCATGTTCCTTGAAAGTATTAAAAGAGACTTTCTCCAAGAGAAAAGTGGTTTGATTTTCCTCCCTAAAAAACTATGACAAGGAAGATTGTTGCACCCTGCTCTATGCTTGGGGTGCGAAAATGCATAATCCTTACACTCTGAACCAAATATGGACTATGGCGTCATCACAAGATTCCTGTGCATAGGGTGCGACAATGCTTAAGAAAGGGGAAAAGTCAACATTCACGAATTTTCTAGAAGGGAATCGTCTAGAAGATGAGGTGACCTCCAATCGATTTGGATCTTACTCACTTCTTTGATTTAGTGGGATCATCCTAATATCCTCATCCATTCCTCTTTAACCCTATATAAAGAGTTATCTCTCATGGAAAAGGCTAAGGTTGAAAATTATAAGATTTGCATATGCATGAAGAGTTCTGTTATAGATTATACTTGTTTTCTTTAGCTCTCTAAGTCAGATTTTGGATCTTCTTCATCAAATTCATTGGAGAAAAGGTGTGTGTGTTGGAGAAAATATCCATCGAAATGGATCTTGCAACATCAAGGCATGGGTTGTATTCTCCACTTTCCATTTTAATATAATGCAACAATACATTTCTTCCCTATAAAAGTGTATTGGATTTTATTCTATAACTCCTTGATCTTATACATAGAATTCATTGGAATATATATATCTTTGTTCTCTCTCGCTTTGTTAGTTTGTTCTTCTTAAATAGGTTAACCATCCTACAAATTCAAACATGGAGCGACAACGAAGACACTAGCGAGGATCAAGCGTCATTTAAAAGGTATGTCACTCATTCCTCTCTGAACTAGTTTATATGACAATGAAGTCTAAGGTGAAGTTTGTATTCTGTCTTGTTTTGTTCTATATTCCTATAGAATTTAGGGATATTAGTTTATGTCCACACTTACCGATTTGTCCGATAACAATCATGGACCCTGAGACCCCCAAGACCTCTATCATGCATAAAGACTATTCTTCAATGACTCAAGTTATGAATGTAGTGGAGCCTTTAAATTATGAGCAAGCAAAATACCATAAAGAATGGATGGATTACATGAAATAAGAATATGATCCTATAATTAAAAATAAAACATGGGAATTGACTAAACTGCTTGAGAAAAAAATCCATATAGCTTCAAAATGGTTGTTCAATTATAAATTTAATGTTGATGGTAGTATCTAGACACATACAAAGCTAGATTGGTTGCCAAGGGTTATTCATATAAAGAAGGGATAGACTATGAAGACACTTTTGCATCTCTAGCAAAAATGAATACTATTAGATTAATGATTTTACTAGCTACTAAGTATAATTGGATGCTACATCAATTGGATATTATGTCATCATTTCTGAATGGAGAATTAAAATAATAGGTTTATCTTTTTCAACCAAAGGGATTTGTAAAGTAGGGTCAAGAACATCTTGTATGCAGTTTAAAAAAATCTTTATATGTACTCAAACATGCACCCGGGTCTTAGTATGTAAAAATTGATACTTTCTTCTTTCAACATGATTTCATAAAAAGTAAAAGTGACCATAATATGTATATCAAGCCATATGGAGATTATCATATTCTTTAATTTATTTATATGTGGATAATCTCATCATAATAGGAAGTGCTAATAGGTTGATTGAAGACATAAAAATAAAGTTGTCACAGGGATTTGAGATGAAGGTCCTTGGAAAGTTACATTATTATTTATGCCTTGAGGTATGGAGGGACAATCCTAACACCTTAATCACACAAAGAAAATATACAATGGATTTAATTAGGATCTTAGGTTTAATATGAACTCATGTAAACTAGTATCTACTCCATTAGAACATAGTTTTAAGCTCTATAATGTTGATGGCATAAAAGAGGTGGATGGTACTTTGTATCGACAATTGGTGGGAAGTCTTAATTATCTCACCACAACATATTTCATATTAAGTTATAATTCTTGATAAATCTATTTCTAAGCTTTACGATAGTCATTGGAAAGAAACATAGAGAGTTGTTCATTATTTGAAAGGGACTGTTGATTTTAGTAATGAATATACTAATGATTTTAATGTTGAGTTGACATGTATTTCATATTCTGATTGGGAAGTAGATCCATATGACATAAAGCGGGATATGAATTCAGTATTGGATCTGGATCATGTCATTAAGTAGTAAGAAACAACCAACTATTTCTTTTTCATCCACTCAAGCTAAGTATAAATCATTATTCACTTCCAATGTGACGCAATTTGGTTAAGGGGATACTTGAAGATGTTGGAAAAAAGAAAAAAGTACCAAGTCATAAAGTTGTTGGAATTATTGATTGTATGTTTTCATTGATGGAAACATGAGTCAAACATGTACAATAATTAGAGGAAATGGAAGATCACCTTGGGGAAAAGGAAGACCACCTTGTGGAAGAAGCAATTTGTGATCACTATTGATCATGACAGGATCAACAATGAGCCTATGTTCCTAAAGCTCAGGAGAGGTAGCATGTAGAGAATCCATGTATAGAAGGATTAAGAAAGAACAAGGAATTAATATCTTAGGAGGGTTAGCGACTGAAGATCATTGCATACAAGAATGCACAAACAATTATTAAAATCTCAGGAGAAATAACGATGAACAAATTAGAAAGAAGAGCACTGAAACCCTTAAAGAATCGTAAGGAAACTCTATTACAATTGAAAAATATGTCAACCGTCATATTGAGGTGAATTCAAAGGTTGGGAAGGACTAAATATCGACATTCATATGTAGAGAAGTAGCATTATGGACAGTTGGATCAAGCCAAAATCATAGATTGAGAGGGATTAAATAAGAACTGTCAGATTTCGTGGAGCAAATTCAAGTGAGCTCTCAACCATTGGATCAAGCAGTGAATAAATAACTTAGACACTTTGCCACTTCATCAATTATGATAACTAAGTTAAAAAGTGTCAAAATCATGAAGTAATGCCAACCATTGGATCGATAAGGAGTTTTGGGTAATCTATCAACCATTGGATCAAGTGGCACTTCGATGCATCAACACTTCACCAATTCGTAGATTACTGGAGAAAAGGAAGAATCCATGAAATTCTAAAGTCATGAATTAATGCCAACCATCGATCAAGAATGAGCTTCGAGGGATTTCTCAACCATTATATCAAGTGTTGGGCAGGACTTTCATGCTTTGACACTTCGGCAATTCGAGATTATTAGATCAAAGTTTTAAAAGTGTCATATTCTCGAAGCAACTACAATCGTCAGATCAATAAGGAACTTTAGATGAATATACGACCATTAGATCCAGGATGAAGACATGCGACACACAGTAGGTTCATGTCAGTTGGACCATGTCAGCAATAGATGACATGTTGCCCAATTAAACAGTGACAAGTGACAAGGTCCATTTGGCATATAAGGTACATAAAATTCATGAATTAGGGTGACACATGGAACACATACTATGGGTCCACGTCCACCTAGGTGATGTTGGCATGACACATCAATATGGGATTACTAACTTTGGGGATGTCCATCTTCTCCTACTAGAAACAATTCATGAAGCATTGACGACCAAAGTCATAAAATAACTCTAGTTGTTGATCTAATATCCTCTGAGATTACTCGTGATTATTAGATAAAGCATAGTGGAAGGATAGAGTAAGTTTGGATAATGAAGTAACGTTAATCATTGATCTACTTCGGGGGAATTCTCGACCGTTGATCAATCATAGTGGAATAATAGAGTAATCATGACGTGTTAATCGATAACAAGCGTTCATCGTCGTTTTATGACTTATTCGGTAGGTAAAACTTCGGAAGAATTGAACTAATTCAGATTTCTAGTAACCCAGAGTCTCGGAGTCGTGAATCTTCGAAGTTCCGGAGTAGATGATAACCATCCACGTCAAATGAATATTAAGTCAGAGTCGTCGATCATATAAAATCCAAATTTCAATGAAAGGATTAGACCAGACCGTCATCTTAGAAATTTGAGAGTACAATGCTAGCCATTAGTTTAGCTAGCATGAGATGCAACCACTCTGGAAGGTAACAATTTTGGAAGGAATAAAAGGATTGTAAAGGATGGAATCTCGATGGTCAAAGTAACAAAGAACCTAGTTCCAACATTGGTCACATGATAAGGTAAATAAGATAATAAGGAGTGGTCCCTGAGGTGTAGGACAGTCGGTGACGGAGTGTGTTGTTAAGCCACTCCGTGATGTTAAAGTCACCGGCTCGAAACCTGCGGGGACAAAAAATCCAACCATGTTAAGGGTTGGTGTGGCTCAGGCTGGGTGCGATCCCCAGGTGATTTTGACAGCTTATATGCCCCTGAGTCGCGGTTTCTCAAGCCACAGGTTAATCGTGTAGCCAACAGGTTCCGCACAAATTAACAAACAAAAAAAGATAATAAGGAGTGTATAGGGGCTAGAAGTAAATGATCCCTTGGACATTTGAATACGGTCTCATGTAGAAGAATAAGGGTGGAAGGAAAAAAGCGCTAATAGAACAATGTTTGAAATAGATAAGCCCATGGTTTTGATCCTGCGGTCACAAAGGGAAGTGGGTTGAAGAAAGCACCTTTATAGAATTTGATTTATGTGAACAGTTAGGGGTCTGTAAAGTAATTTGACGAGATTAACAACATAGCAGTACAAAGAGATGGTAAAATCTCAAATATGATCTGTTGAAGAACTAGGGACACATTAGAAGCATGGGAACATTATAAGGATTCGATCCATACCTTTGATCAAATCGTGTGGATGAAATTCAAATCAAGATTAGTCTTCTAATTAATTGAGAAATTTACATGATAAATTAATGAATAA
>JASDQU010409549.1:0-10529 GCA_032191745.1 Picea mariana | reverse complement strand
TTCTTCTCTTGTGTGCATGTGAAAATCGGGGTTTCAGATTTGGGTAGAAGGTTAAAAGTTAAGTCTTGAGGGTCATGATCTACGTATAAGTTTAGAGCCCTAGCTTATTAGTCCGTAGGGTAGAATACCCAACAACACCCAATTTGTGACCGAGCTTTATGAATGCTTTGACAGAGACACCAACCATTTGGGTTGTTTGACAAAGTTGAAACAATCCGGAATAGTAGAATACTTCATAGTTGCCTTTGAACACCTAGCTTTTCGAACATAGGGCATGACTGATGCTTTCTTTCGAGAGTTTTTTATCAGTGGCCTCAAGGAGGAAATTTGGGCCCATGTCCTCATGGCTCGACCCTCGAGTTGGGTGGAGGATACTAAGAGAGGTAAAGAAGAACAATAGGTTGTATCCTCTCAAAAATGAAAACCCTCCTTTATCCCTTGCCCTAAACCCGTCACTCCCACTACTCCCTCCGCCCCATTAAAGATCCAAAAATTGACCAGGGATGAAATGGTTGAACGCCAAATCAAAGGCATTTGTTATAATTGTGATGACAAATATTTCCTAGGCCACAAGTGTAAGGAACAAAATATTTTTATGGCCATCTTTGAGGATATTTCGGAAGAGGATGTTGAAACTCCCCTTGTGTCTGAGTCACCTGAAATCACTGACATAACCCCTCCCTTAGACCCTCCCGAAGTAGAACCTGTCATTTCCCTCAATGCTCTCACTGGTTTCTTCGCTCCCCAAACCCTGAAGTTAATTGGTTACATTAAGCATCCAAAGGTCATAATTCTAGTTGATACTGGAAGCACCCATATTTTTATTCATCGCTACATTGCCCAAGAAACTCATTGCTACATCCATGCTGTCAACAATTTCCAAATCATGTTTGTAAATGGTGGTTCCATGATATGTCGAGGGCACTGTGAAAATGTTCGTCTCCAAATCAGTGACTACCACCTAAAATCCCATATGTTTGCTATCGACATGGGTGGTTGTGACATTGTGCTAGGAAAAGACTGGCTAAGAACTTTGGGTCCCATTCTCATAGATTTTAAGGCATTAACCATGCAATTCAACCAGGAAGGCCACCAATATAAATTCTAAGGCATCACTTATGGTTCACCTGAGGTCATTAGTTCCCATCACATGGAAAAGCTGCTCAAAAAAGGTCATTTTGGTGTCATTGCCCAACTCCATGTCATACAAGAAACAAAGACACCCCCAGTGCTGCATGACCTCCAAGCCCTCCTTTCTAAACATCAAATGCTATTTTCCACTCCCCAAGGACTCCTTCCTTCTTGTGGTGTTCATGGTCATTCCATTCCCCTTGTACCCAGAAGCCTTCCTCCCAATATCTGTCCATATCACCACCCCTTTTCACAAAAAAATGAAATTGAGAAAATGGTCTAGGAACTCCTTAATGCAGGTGTTATCCGCCCTAGTACAAGCCCTTACTCTTATCCTGTAGTCATGGTCCTGAAGAAAGAAGGTTCTTTGAGAATGTGTCCCGACTTCTGTGCCCTCACCAAACTGACCATTAAAGACAAATTTCACATTCCTGTCATTGATGACCTTCTGGATGAATTGAGTGGCACCCAATTCTTTACTAAACTTGATCTTCGCTCAGGCTATCACCAGATACATATGAAAGAGGTATACATTCCCAATATGGTCGTTCCCACTCATGAGGGCCACTATGGGTTTTTGGTCATGCCCTTTGGCTTGTCTAATGCCCCCTCCACCTTCCAAATCTTCATGAATCATGTCTTTCATCCCTTTCTCCGTCATTTTGTCTTAGTTTTCTTTGATGATATCCTCATCTATAGAAGAACCTGGACAAACCATCTTACTCATGTGGATCAAGTTCTCCATCTCCTCTCTCAGCACCAAATTTTCCTGAAATAGTCTAAATGTGCTTTTGGTGCCTCAGAAGTAGAATACTTGGGTCATCCAGTTGGAAAGGATGGTGTCAGGGTGGATCCGAAAAAGATTGAAGCTATGCAATACTAGCCGCACTCAAAGACTCTCAAAATCTTGTGTGGATTTAAGGGCTTAACAGGGTATTATCACAAGTTTTTTAAGAACTACGAAAGGATTGTAGCACCTCTCACTACTCTCCTAAAAACGAAATCTTTCACTTGGACTCCGGCCGCTGCTCAAGATTTTCAAACCTTGAAGATGACCATGTGCACCATTCTGGTTCTAGCCCTTCCTGATTTCACAAAGACCTTTGTGTTAGAATGTGATGCCTCAAGGAAAGGAATCCGTGTTGTCCTTATGCAGGAAGGTCGACCTTTGGTCTTCACGAGCAAGCAACTGTCTGAAAGGAATTTGGGCAAACCCATTTATGAAAAGGAAATGTTGGCTATTTTGCATGCAGTTGATCTATGGTGCCTTTATCTCTGGGGAAACACTTCCAAATTAAGACCGACCATCAAATCCTCAAGTACTTTCTGGAGCAACGCATTTCCTCCCCGGATCAACAAAAATGGGTGACTAAGCTCTTTGGATATGATTATGAGATCATTTACAAGAAGGGCAAAGATAATGTAGTGGCGGATGCACTATCCTGAAAATATGAAGAAGAAGGATCCCTTTTTTCTCGTTCCTTCATTGTACTTGATTGGCTCCAAGCTGTGCGCCAAGAATGGCTTCATGATCCAAAAAGTTTGCATCTGATCCAACAATTGCAGACCAAGGCTCCGACTCCCCCAGAGTACTCTTGGCTCCAGGATGAGCTTTGATACAAAGGCCATTTGTATTTAATTAAACAATCAAAGCTTAAATCCATGGTAGTTTTTGAGCTTCATGCTACACCCATAGTGCGTCACTCAGGCTTCGCCAAAACATATGACAGGGTCAAACATTATTTTTTATGGGATGGTATGAAACAGGACATCCTTAGTTTTGTCGCTGAATGTGAGGTGTGTCAACGCAACAAGGGAGAAATAGTCAAAACTCCACGCACACTACAACCGCTTTTGATTCCACCTGCTATTTGGAAGGATACCTCTATGGAATTTATTACTGACTTACTCAAATCAGGGAATAAATCAGTCATAATGGTGGTTGTGGATCACCTTTCCAAGTATGCTCTTTTCTGCGCTCTTCAACACCCATTTAATGCATCCACGGTGGTTCAAGTTTTCATGGACCATGTCTTCAAGCTTCATGGCATGGTGCACTCTATTGTTTATGACCGTGACCCAACTTTCACAAGCAATTTTTGGCAAGAACTGTTTAAGCTACAAGGCACCCAATTGCATCTCAGAACAACTTATCATCCCTAGACTAATGGTCAAATGAAAGTTGTCAACAAGTGTTTGGAAACATATCTGAGGTGTTTTTCCTCTAAACAAAAACATCAGTGGGATCAATGGTTACCCCTAGCCGAATGGTGGTACAACACTTCCTACCATACAACTACTCGCATGACTCCTTTTGAAGCGGTATATGGAAAGAATCCACCTTCAGTTCTCTCATAATTACCGGGTACCTCGAATGTCCAGGTGGTTGACCAAACACTTATAGTTCAAGAGGATATTATTCGTACCCTTAAAGAGAACTTGGTCATGGCACATAATCACATGAAGCAACAAGCCGATCAAGGTTTCTCTGAACGTCAATTTGCAGAAGGGGATCAGGTGTTTCTGCGACTGCAACCATACAAGCAAACTTCCCTCAAGGTCGGGCATTGTTAGAAGCTAGTGCCCAAATTTTATGGTCCTTATATAGTTCTCAAGCATGTGGGACAAGTCGCATATCAGTTAGCTCTGCCCATTCAGTCGAAGCTACATCATGTTTTTCATGTTTCATGCTTAAAGAATTTGATTGGAACTAGGTGCCAAATTCAAACCAACCTTCCAGAGTTAGCTGAAGAAGGATCCATTTGGCTACAGCCAGAAGCTATTTTGGACCAGCGTGAGCATCACCTGCGTCAGAGAACCATCAAGGAAGTGCTAGTCCAGTGGAAAGATATGACTCCAGCAGATGCCACTTGGGAACCAACTACCATTCTACAACAGTTTCCACATCTCAAGCCTTGAGGACAAGGTTATTTTTAAGGGGGCGAACATGTTAGGGTCCTAACCCGCACATAGGTAGATCAGTATATTCAAATGTAATAAAGGTCAATATTAATAAGGCCTTTCAATAAAATATAATGAGGCGGATGTAAGAAGACCTAATAGAAGCTTTCGCTTCTAGAAGGATCTTCCTCTAGATGCTTCTCTTGATAGACATATTTAGTATAAATAAGGGTAGAGGGTGTGAAAACCATAGTTTAGAGATTATTGTAACAGAGTGCTACTCGACTGGAGGTTTCCACCTTGAAGAGGCCCATGAACATTTCTTTCTGAATCAAAGTGCTATTTCTGTTGTTGTTCTATTATCATTTCTATGTTATTGTGGAGATTATGTTGGTTATATTATTGTTATTGTGCCATTTCTAGAATTTTATTTATGTTTTGCATATTTATTATATCTGGTATCTTGCACACTATTACGACTCCACTATTCTAGCTATGGCTTCCAGAGGCATATAGATGAGGTCTACCCCACAGCTGCCTCTAGCAACACCTGAAGTTGACCCAGAGAAAATTGCCAGAAGACGAAAGACCCCCCAGGAAGGTACTTCGACTATTGAACTAGGTATTTATGATGATGTTCACCATCCTCCTTTAGAAACTTCAATATTTTCTTCTCATTTTCATGTTATACCAACTATTGGAGTTTCCTGAAGTTTAAAGTTTGGGAGTGTTCCTGCTAATTTATCCCCTCCTGGTCCGGGATTGGAGGGAGAAAGCTTTGTCACTCCTATATCCCCTAAAGTTGTACCATGGTTTAAACCCAAGACCTCAGAATATTTTCCCACTTGAGGTTTTACCACTCCTCTCCCTGTTAGAGTCATTGCATTTACAAAAATACAAACCTCTTCTCCCTCGATCCCTGTGACCTTTTCCCCCAATACTCATTCGGTCCCCTTTTCTCCCAGAAGAATTGTTTCACTCTCTCTGGTATGAACTCCATATCCTCCTGGTTCCCCTCCAGCTATCATCACTGTGGCAAGTGATAATCTCTTGAGGAACATAATGGATTCCATAGTGGTTGCAAGGTATTCCTCTCTAGTCTTACCTCAACCCATGAATTCTCTCCCTGCTGGAGATTACCTAAAATACATTCCCAAATTCACAGGAGAAGAAGACATAAATGTTGAAGAACACCTTGTTTTCTTCTACAATTATGCCGACAATCTAAATATTGAAAATGAGGATGTGTGGATGAGGGTTGTTGGCCCTTAACCAGGTTTTGAGGATCCTTGGTCATGTTTGACCTATTTTGGGACTTTGACAAGTTGTTGAAGGCGAAGCGCAAGTCGAAGCGGATATTGTAGGATCTTGGCCCTTTGCTTAGGGATTTTTGGGTTTTGGGATTATGTAATGGGTATGGGGATGTCGGCCCTTGGGTTTACCCATATTTAGGCCCATATTGTAATGTATAAATAGAAAGCTAAGTGATGTAAGTAAAGGGGCGCAAGTGTGTGATACCAAGTGCTAAGTTCAAGTGACAGTTATACATGATTTGTGCATGTTGTGTGAGACTTGCAAGGCTAAGTGAAAGTGGCTGTAAGAGATTGAGTAGAATCTTTGTGTTGTAGCCTAGCTCGGGGAAGGAGGATCTGGTGAGTTGTGCGAAGATATCCTGTCCTATGTAGAGTAGGATTTTGTGGCTCTGTGCATGTCGAAGATTGGCATAAGATAATAAAAGAGAAGAAGAGTTGGTGGACGTAGCCTCGAGCTGGGGGTGAACCATGTATATCTTGTGTTGTTACGCTTTGTGCGATGTATTGATGTGTTTACTTGCTTAGTGCTTTGGCATAGATAAATGATATATAGATATGTTGATGTTTTGTGCTTAATAATATGACTGAATGCTAGATCTAATCTATGTGAATGTTCTTAGTACTTGAATATACTATATCTTGGTGAATATTGCGATGCTCTATGATTAGGGTTTTAACTGCGAAGTAAATACTGGTTAAATACTAATGATCTATAATTGCTAAGTGCTCTGTTAAGGAGTTACAATCACATATCTGTGTCCTATCTAAGGTTGTTGACGCTAGAGTCCTACAACCACCCCTACCTCTACGTCGGGTGAGACTACATTTGCTTCGCAGGTGTTGCCGAAAGGGCCGGTAGTTATGGTTTTTTTGGTGTGCTCTTGAGTGTTGAACCCTGGGTCTGCCCCTGTGCCAAAAAATGGTTCCGTTGTCGGGACCTAAAACTATGATTGTTGGGAAATGAAGTAAAGAAAAAGAGAAGCACTGTGCGTAGATCTTCTACTGAAGTGCGTAGTATTCTACCTGAAACTGTGATTCCTGGGAACTGAAGTAAAGAAAAAGAGAAGCTATGTGCGTAGATCTGTTACTAAAGTGTGCAATATTCTACCTAAAACTGTGATTGATGGGAACTATAGAAAAGAGAAAGCTCTATGCGTATATTTGTTTCCCTAGTGCATAATATTTGACTTGACTTGTGAAGCTATGTGCTAAGAAGACAAGTTAGATCTGAAGAAAAGAGGTAAGATATTGAAGCTTTGTGCTCCGATAAAGGTAAGAATAGTGAAATTTTTTTATTGAAAAGGTAAGATAAGTGGAAATTTTTATTTCGAAAGTATGAATCTAGGTATGTTTGATAAATTTTTCCCTAGCCTAAAAACTAGGGCACAACTAGAAGAAAAAATATTTGATATGAGTAGATCTCATAAAAATGATGAAAGATATGTTATTCCTATGCATAGAAAGAATGTTTGTACTAACAAATGGATGCAGGATCCTAGAAAGATTTTTTTGTAGGTTAGTTACTATGACCCTAGTGCACAGTACATGAAAGGTTGGGGATCATTCAAAAGAAAGAGATGATTAACTCTTTGCCACAGTTGCAGAAGACCAGGACATATTTCTAAGGAATGCCCTGGTAGAATACCTAGTTGTCTTTGTTGTAAATCTATGGACCATGAAGTTTTGGACTTCCCTAGAATGATTTCTAAGGTTGACAAAATGAATATGAGACAAGAAAACTTTGAGGAAGATCAGGCAACTAATACCATAGCAGAACCCCAGAAAGAATCAGAGAATATATTGGTAGAGATGAAAGAAACCCTGAATGGTCACAATAATTTCAACTTATGAAATATTTTCAAAGAAAAAGAGTGCATAGAAGCAAGAATATGAGACTTTGACATTGAATGTGTTCTGGATGAAGAAACATAGGTGAATGTCATGACAGAAAGTACCTGGGAAATTTTAGGAAATCTTGCTATGATTCCTTCATTGGGAGAAGTAGTATTATTTAGAGGAAAGCTGATAACTCTATGTGGAAGACTCACCCATATATCTATGAGTGCTCATGGAACTTCGACAAAGGAATATTTTCAGTTTGATAAATTTATTTAGAGTGGCACCCTATTTTGTATGTTACTAGAAAAAACCTGGATTAAGAAAGATCAGGCCGGAAGAAAAGAATAGGAAGTCTTAAAACAAAAGAAGCAAGAATTAAAAGATTTCATGACTAGAAGGACATCACATTTGATTGAAGAATAAGGGAACAAAGTGAATCTATTTAGAACCAGAAACTTGGATGTCGAAGTTGAAAGAACACAAGAAGACTCACAGAAGAGTGGAGAACCTACCCGAGACAGAGAATAAGTATTTCCCTTGAACTCTACGAAAGAATATCAACAATGCGAAGTTAATATGCCCAAAGGAGATAAGAATCAAAATGGAAAGAGGAATACCAAGATGAATATCATAGGGAAGAAGGCTAGAAAGCTTAGTAAGAAATGAGAAAAGTTTCAGAATGTTCCAGAGGGGACCTCGCAGGAGGAAGGTTTGCAAAACTGGAACTTTGTCGAGATATCAAAACAACGCAACATGGCACTTCACCATGGTGAAGCAATATAACCATTGGAGGCATTATGACCTTTCGATCGATGTCCCAAATGGTTAGAACAACAATTAAGACAAGAAATCTCGTCTTCAAATCGTTGTGTCTGTGCTGCAACAGACATAACCACATTGATGAATACCTCTTGTCCATTGGAGAAGACCCATTACATCGTTGTCTACTTATTCCATCGACTGTTGCATCGAGAACAATTTTGTGAATTGTATCCAAGACAAATCATTTCTACTGCGTTGTGTTTACTAAGATCGACACCTGTTCTATTTCTTTGAGCACTCATTCATCAATCTAGGTTATGCAATCTTGAGCATGTATGTCGAACAAACTCAGTGCAGCTGAAAAGTGTGTAGAAGAAGTTCTAATCAACCTAATGGCCGAAAAAGTAATGTCCATTGGTATTCAAGCCTCATCCATGAGAGGAGTGCAAGCCTCCCCATTGACTGCTCCTGGATCCGGACCATCCCGAGCTACAACTGAGAAGAGAACTAAGCATGGAGATGACTTGGTGAATGTGACATTAATCTTGACTATCCTTCCTGGCTACATCCCACCTTTGGCTGGTACGGTGAGTCCTGACAGTGGCCCTGAAGATTTTGATTATCCCATGGTTACCGAGTACCTCCCGAAGGGGATACGTGCAGTTAGACCACAATAGGATAAGATCGTGACATTAAAATTCAACGACTTCAACCTAGGGGACTGCAAGAACCACAGTATGCTCTCCCCTCACAGGTACTTGAATAGGACGAAGGGGAAGAGCTTGAGGATAATCCCCCAACCATGGACTATGAACCTCACACAGTCCACCATCTTGAATGTGATGAATATTCCACATTTTGAAAGGAACCAGGAGGTTAATGCATGTTTTAAGCTCCTATTATCGTGCTACCATGACGACTATCTATGGCTAGATAGATGCATCACAGTCGATTCGATGTTCATCCATAGGATCACCGAATTGAGCATGCAGGGACCTGACCCACACGACTTCTACCCAGGGAAGGCTATAGGCCACGCACTGGCACAAGATATTAAAGACACATATGGCAATGTAGAAGAGGGGACACGAGGCTCCAAGGTAGCTTCCATCCCGAATGGCACAGTGTGCTTGGCCTACCAGCTAATCACAAGAAAGCTAGTGAGAAAGAAAATACCTACGCAGGTCACAGGGTTCGTTGTTGACCTCGCCAAAAAATGTGTAGAAGGAATCCAGATGAACTGGGTGAAGTACATAGTCAACCAACTAGAATTGGATTGTCATGAAGCTCAGAATCAGGGCTATGGGTTCCATTTTAGTTGTTTGTTGATCCTCATAGCATTTATTGCTTGGGAGATTTCGAAAGGTGCGACCTTCCCATACATTGATCCATTCGAGCCACTCACTGTGAAGTTCACCATGCTCTGGTACTCGAGCGATATGGGAAAATAGTGGCAGTTGAACACAATATTTCACACATATTATCTCTAGTTGAAGAGGGCTAGTGGGGTTGTCCCTTGCATGACGTTGAGCACCCTGCACCAGTTCAGACCCCTCATGAAGTTCCACATAGATTGACACTTTACTTATATCACTACACGTGCAGATGAGCATAAAGAATATCTTCAGTCATACTATAATCTCACAGAGGAGAACCTTGAGGATATAACTAAGGACTAGTCTGCAAAGCTCCTTATCCCTGCTGACCCCGCAAAAATTTCTGATCCAGAACTACTTGGAAGCTCGGAGGCCACTCACGAAAAACACGACACACATAGAACCAACAGAAGGAAGAAGAATGAAGAGGTACAAAACCTGAGCAGCGCATCAGAAGAAACCACTTCATAATCACTAGAACGAGGAGGTGATGACGAAGTAGATAGAGAAGAGACCAATGGAAAAGATGATTAGTAGAAGTAAGGCAAAGTAACACCGCCTAGGGATCCCATGGATGAGACCGATCCCTCTAAGAAAAGAAAAGTTCCCCCCACGAAACCTACCTCAAGGAAGAAATATAAAGCTAGTAATACCAAGTTGTAGACTGTGCTCACGCTCGATGACTTTGACTTCATCATCATAGTCATATTAGACGCTTCACAGGTATTATGTAGAACACATAAGACAAGAAAGAAGCCATGTATGATATGATTGAGACATAACTAAGAGGGGTACAACAAGCCCTTCAATCTAGCTGTGTAGTATCCACTGTGCCCCCGCCATAAGAAGAACCAAAGTTGGGAGATGAGCCTGCCCAACTCCGCAAAATAGTTGATGCGACCAAATCTCACCTTCGTCGAGCACAAGAAGAGAAAGAACAAGCCACGATAACCCTGAAGCAAGTGCAACAGGAAATGGTAGAACAATGTCAAGTTGTGCAATAGGAGAAGGATGACCTCCAAACCAAGTTCAAAGAGGAGAGAGCGTAGGTCAAAGAAGAGAGAGAGTAGTTGCACACAAAGCAGCTTGGAGTCAAAGAAGCAGTCAGCAGAGCACTTCGCTTTGTGACAGGCTGTTGTTGGGTGTTTTTACCCTACGGACTAGTAAGCCAGGGTTCTAAGCCTACATGCAGATCATGACCCTTCAG
>JASDQU010409548.1:10109-20640 GCA_032191745.1 Picea mariana | reverse complement strand
TTTTTTTGTTGGGCGACTTTTGTTATTTTTAGCAGATTTTGTTATTTTTAGCTGATTTGTAAATTAATCTCGTATTAAGGGATTAGGGTTTTGGTATCTACAGAATACCTAAAACAATTGTATATATTGTATGGCGAATGGTGAAATTCGATATAATGAAAATAAGAAAGGTTTTCCCGGTTGAGGGTTTTCGGTAAAAATCTCTGTGTACTCTGTGTATGAGCCATTGATTAATTTCTGTATTTCTTAAGAATCTATATGCATTGCTTTACTTCGCAGGTTTAAAAATTACATTTTTTTCCCTAATACATACTATTAAGATGGTGTTTGTCCCATATTTCACATGAATCGTATATATTGCTTAAACATTATTTGTATGACACACATGAAAAAATCATCAAGCTTGTTAAACAATTAACTCAAACGCATCCAGAAACCCCCAGAGTATCAGATTTGAGAGTCAAAACATTAGTTCAACAATAGATATCCATATCAGCTGGATCAGGAATATTTCAGTGGTATCAAAGCCTTCATCATGCCAGCGTGTGAGGAAATTCTTCTCATGACCCCATGATTCTTGGAACAAGTGAAGAATACCCAGAGGGTCGAGGACATATTGGGGACGTGTACATTCAGTACTACAAATGACATAGCAGAGACAGAAGAGACGGGAACAGAAGGGACTACACTCCCTTCCACACTCAATTAGATACAGAGCCAGAGTTAGAGGACATAGAGCACATCGGCTCTGACACAGAGGAAGAGATAGAGAGGAGTATGTGTGATAGACGGAAGACACCAGAGGGTAGGGTGAAAGGCCCTAAGATACATCCTAACAATACACAAGCCATATTGAATGACCTAGCAAGAGGGAAGAAAAACATAATGAGCACCATAGCACAGATGGCCATCAGCACACAAATGATCCAACACAGCATGAGCACAAATTCCACAGGAGGAGTGAGTGGTTTAGGAGGACACCAGGGAGGTGGGGCCAGTCGCTCCAATGGGTCACAGGGCAAAGCGAGTGGACACCCTTCACCTAATTGTGCCTATACATCATTTGGGAGGACATCAGGGAGGTGGGGCCAGTGGCTCTAGTGGATCACAGGGCAGAGCGAGTGGACACCCTTCACCTATTCTTTCCTATACATCAGCACACAAATGATCCAACACAGCATGAGAACAAATTCCATAGGAGGAGCAAGTGGTTCAGGAGGACACCATGGAGGTGGGGCCAGTGGCTCCAGTGGATCACAAGACGGGGCGAGTGGACACCCTGATACATCATCTGGGAGGATTCCCCGACCTTTATATCCACAGTTCCAAGGGGGGAATCCATTGGGATATCCAGGGCATGTAGGGAGACATCCAGGTCAGGAACAAGCAGTGCGACAAGACCCGTTCGGAGAGTACAGGAGACGTTACTTGGCACTAGGACCGGAGTTCCATGTAGACATGAGTTTTCTAGACTATTGTTGGATCATGTATCAGAACAGACCTCGGGAGACACAGAGGGGTAGTGCTTAAACTCAAAACATGGATTTCATCAAGAAAGTGGGAAAGCTGAATATTCCTACTTTCGACGGGTCATCACAATGCTCAGCTCAGGAATAGGTACAAAAGCTTGACACATATTTCAAGCTTAAGCCGATGACAGAGTCAGAAGCTATCAACTTCGCCACCTTGCACTTGGATGGGAAGGCCCACTAGTGGTGGTACCATGGGTTGGTGACCTTGGGTCACATCCACATTACTTCATACTTGGATTTCACCAAGAGGTTGATGGATAGGTTTGACAGGAGAGATCTAGAGCTCCATTTCAGATATCTTACACAGTTGAGACAGACAGGGTTAGTTGAGGCCTTCATCACAGAGTTATAGTGGAAGTGATCCAGGTGGATATCAGTGGCCACCCACCTTTTCCAACTGGCTCAAAACAGTTTTCTGGCAATTTTGGAAATTTACTATTTTTAGCAGTTTTTTACTTCCGGGGTCATTTTGAGGGCCCAAATGAAGGTTTTTCGAGATCGAGGTTCTCAATGATATCCAAAGGCATTATTGAGCCCCTAAAATGAATCTCCTCGACAATACCTTTCCAACTAGCTATCGCACGCCTAAAACAGAGATCGTATGCAAAAGTTACAACCCCGGGAAGTTGATGTACTCACTTACCCAAACGGGGCCCACATGACTTTTGGCGCTTCATCTCCTAGGGTTAGGTTTTTGGAATTCTTGTTTATTGTAAAAAGACCTTCAGAGCCTCATTTTAACCATCTTCTTGAGAATGCGAGTAGCCGTCACATCTCTTCTCAGAGATAAGCTGCCACCATTCTAGCGAGTCTTTCACTCTGTATTTTTACAGTCTCTGTACATTTCTTTCATTAATAGAAATCATGTATTACGGTATCACTGTGTTTATGGTTGCATATCTAATACATTTATGTTATATTATTAAATATCTGCGATATCTCTGTGCATTTCTTTATTATATCTTCGCTCGCATTTCGTGTCAAAAATAATCCAAATCAATGGTATCAGAGGAGGCTGCTCTTGATCGTTTTTTCAGTGCATGTCCCCGAGGAGGTCTGAGTATAGGAAGTTGGATCTCAAGCTTGCCTCTCTTGAATACAATCGTTCTCGCACACCCAAGAAACCCTCAATGGTGGAAAAAAAGAAAAATGACAGAGCAGACGATCCTATCAGTCTATTGCTTGAGCAAGCTCTCACGCGACAGAGGAACGAAATGATGGAGAATTTTGTCTACATCCTTCAACGTCTGTCGATAATAGCAGGCACATCTTCATCAAACGACCACTTTGGAGGCACCTCGCCTTTCAAGGTACAAGTTAATTTTGATATTCCTGTATTTGAAGGACAGATAGATGCAGAAGCCCTAGAAAAATGGTTAACTCTGCTAGAAGGTTATTTCTTTGTTCACAACTTTTCCGACAAAGAAAAGATCACCTTCGCACTCCTTAAAGCTCTCCCTCATGTCAAACATTGGTGGGAAACTTACTGAGAGAAAATTTCCACAGAGGAGTCTGGAATATACAGGGTCGATCCCACTTGGGATTTTTTTGTAGATCCGATAAAGGAACAGTATTACCCTGTTGGAAACTATGAGGACCAGTACATGAGATGGACCACACCGTAGCGAGAGAGGGGCCAAGCAGTTCTGGAGTTCACCAATACCTTCCATACCTTGCGCACCAAGTTGGGTATCAAAGACTCCGAGCGACATTTGGTTCTGAAATACCGTGGGGCTCTACACAAATACATCTAGACTGAAATGGATTTTCTGGACATCTCATCACTTAGTATTGTTTATCGATATGTTGTTAAAATCGAGTAGAAATTTAAGCACCAGAACAAATGGGAGTTCGGGTCTGCAAATCCTCAACAACCGAAGTATGACAAAGACGACCCTAACAAACCAGTCCAAGATACAGGAAAAGAAGGGTCACGGGAAGACAAATAAGGACACCGACAAATGGTGTGAGTTCCACAAAATCCCTTGGCACAACACCGATGAATGTCGCTCAAAATAGTCATTGGTGGTCAAGATCAAAGACAAAGAGCCGAACCCTGATTCAGAATCTGATTCTGAAAATAATGGTAAAGGACAGATCATTGACGCAGACCCCACTGATATTGTCGCGACCGCAGCAATTCAACCAGAAGAACCAACAGATCCTGAAGAGGGGGAGCGCCTTTTTCATTCACAGATGTGGGTGAAGGGGACCCCGCTGCATTTTATTGTTGATAGTAGAAGACAAAAGAACCTTATCTCAGGAGAGGTCATCAAATAGTTGGTATTGTCGACAACACCACACCCGAACCCATACAACATCAGGTGGCTTCGCCAAGGACGAGATCTTCATGTCAGCCAACAATGTCAATTGTCATACGAAATTCAACCCTTCAAGGATGAGGTATTATGTGGTGTTGCCCCACTGGATGTCTATGATGTTCTCTTGGGCCAACCATATATGTGGAAGCGCCATGGTGTTTATGAGTCTTGACCCCGCAGCGTCATTGTTTCTCTGGGGGGTCATCTCTATAGAATATCAGAGGTAGTTCCAACTACTGTTCCACCTAAAAAGTGTCTCAAGATAGTATCTCATACTGCAAAATTTAGCTTCTTCACAATCTGTTCAAAAGGAGAACAGAAGGACACTGCAACCACTACAGCCTTGCCCCAAGCACCTTCTATCAAACAGAATCAAGTCGACAAGGTTGCAGCAAAGCGCAAAGATTATTTATGCACATCGTCCTCTCATGTATCCCGACTTTTTGAACGGCCTCAGCCTCAATAGGTTCATGACAAACTTCCACAAACTGAGCAGCGCGACGTCTCCAGCAAGGCAAGCAGCTCACCAAGACCCAGATTTAGCAAACGCTTTCAACGCAATGGAGACCATTGCTTCCTAAGGAGGAAGGATTGATCCAGATGGATATCAGTGGCCACCCACCTTTTTCGACTGGCTCAAAACAGTTTTCTGGCAATTTTGGCAATTTACTATTTTTAGCAGTTTTTAACTTCCGGGGCCATTTTGAGGGCTCAAATGAAGTTTTTTAGAGATTGAGGTTCTCAATGATATCCAAAGGCATGATTGTGCCCCCAAAATGAATCTCCTCAACCATACCTTTCCAATGAGCTATCACACGCCTAAAACGGAGATCGTATGCAAAAGTTACAACCCTGGGAAATTGATGTACTCACTTACCCAAATGGGGCCCCATGACTTTTGGCGCTTCATCTCCTAGGGTTAGGTTTTTGAATATCTAGGGTTTTTGGCATTCATGTTTATTGTAAAAATGTCTTCAGAGCCTCATTGTAACCATCTTCTTGCGAATGCGAGTAGCCGTCACATCTCTTCTCAGAGATAAGCTGCCACCATTCTAGCGAGTCTTTCACTATGTATTTTTACAGTCTCTGTACATTTATTTCATTAATAGAAATCGTGTATTACTGTATATATGTGTTTATGATTGCATCTCTGATACATTTATGTTATCTTATTGAATATCTGCGATATCTCTGTGCATTTCTTTATTATATCTTCCTTCTCATTTCGTGCCAAAAATAATCCGGATCAGGAAGGCAGTGGTCGTATCAGACATATCAGAGCACAGATTGGTGATGTTGTTCACCGAGGTGTTGACAGATCCGTTGAGGGGATGGGTTAAGGATTTCAAGCCTCGCACCCTACAAGAGACCATTGTGCGCATGAGAGACATGGGGGACTCAATGTTGAAACCCAAAACCTTTACCAAGCCCTTTGTACCACAAAGAGACAAGGATTAGAAAAATCCGCAAAGGAAATGGAAGGGTAAGCCTAAGATGGACGATGACACCAGACGGGATTTGATGAGGAAGAAGATTTTATTCTCTTGCAGAGACCCTTGAGTCCTAGGGCATAGATGCATGGGAAAGGGGAAGATCCACTAAATTGAGGTGGAATCAGGCAGTGAGGAGGAGGAGGAGGAGATCGAGGCATAAGCAGACAGTGATTCAGAGGATGAGACCACACATGAGCCAGAGCGGCAGCCGAAGAAACCTCAAATACCGACAAAGGCACATCCCAAGGAGGAGACAAAACCTCGTAGAGAGGTGAAAGGGGGAACCATAGCAACCCTTTCTGGAGTACCCAGGTACAACAGTCTCAGGCTCAAGGGCCTTTTACAAAGATAGTGCATGAAAGCTATAGTTGATGGTGGGGCTACCCACAATTTCATAAATGCGTCCTTAGTAGCCAGGAGAGGGTTATGCACTAAAGAGTTTGAGGGATTCCATGTGGCAGTGGCAGATTGATACATGATGACATGTTTGGACATGGTTCTAGACCTAGAGGTCAAGCTAGGAAACTACACCCTTACGAATACCTTTTATGTATTTGACCTATCAAATACATATGCATTGTTGGGGATACAGTGGTTATATTCATTGGGGGAGATTGGGTTCAACTATCAGAGGTTGACCATGAGCTTCAGAGACGATAATGGATTGAGAGTGGTACTGAGAGGTATGTCTACAGGAGCACCCCGAGCAGTATCAATGAAGACAATGGAGCAGATCTTCTGTCACGGTGATGTAGCTTATGCAGTTGAGTGTTTGATCACCACCCTGAAGGATTCAGAGGACAAAGAGCATTACCATCCACAGATTAGGAAGCTTCTGAGTCAGTATGAGCTAGTGTTTAGGTCGATACCACTAGGGATACCACCAAATAGGGGATTCGAACATACGATTGAGTTGGAGGCAGGGTCTACACCGGTGATCATCGTGCCTTATAGGCACCCCAAGAGATTCAAGGAGGAGATTGAGAAAGCAATCAAAGAATTGCTTGCGATGGGACACATCAGGCCTGGGAGGATGTGCATTGATTATAGAGCTTTCAACAAGAAAATGATCAAGAACAGCGATCCCATTCCACGCATAGATGAGTTGATGGAAGAGTTACATGGGGCAGTTTTCTTCACCAAGATTGATCTGCGGCCAGGATATCATTAGATTAGCATCAAAGAGAAAGACATAGAGAAGACAACATTCAGATGTCATTTCGGACATTTCGAGTTCTTGGTCATGTCGTTTGGGTTGACCAACACACCTGCCACTATCTAGTCTTGCATGAACCACATCTTCAGGGGGTATTTAAGGAAGTACATTTTGGTATTCTTCGATGACATATTTATTTACAGTAGGACATGGGATGAGCATCTGGAGCATTTGGAGGAGGTCTTGGGCATTATTGCAGGCACAGTCATTATATGTCAAGGAGTCCAAATGTGAGTTTGGGATGAGAGAATTATTGTACTTGGGGCATATCATCAGTGAGCAGGGAGTACAGGTTCATCACAAAAATATCAGGGCCATTCTGGATTGGCCAACACCCAAGAACATCACGGAGCTGAAGGGATTCTTTGGGTTATGCAGTTATTACAGAAGGTTTGTGAGAGGCTTTTCACAGTTTGGAGCACCGCTCACAGATCTAACAAAGAATGATGTTTTCATTTGATGGATGAGTCACAGCAGACATTTGAGAAAATGAAGGAGGTTATGAGCACGTGCCATGTTCTATCCCTTTCGGATTTCTCTCGGTTGTTTGTCTTAGAGTGCGATGAATTAGGGGTGGGGATTGGAGCAGTGTTGATGTAGGGAGGCCATCCCATTGTGTTTGAGAGAAGGAATCTCAATGAGTCAAAGAGACTCTACTCAATTTACGACAAGGAAATGTTGATGATCATGCATGCCTTAACCAAATTCAGGCAGTGTCTGGTGGGTAGCATATTTGTAGTGAAGACTGATCACAACAGTCTCAAGTATTTCCTGGATCGGAAAGACCTCAGTGAGAAGCGGCATAAGTGGGTTTCGAAGATCCAAACCTTTGACTTTGACATTGAGTATGTTAAAGGAAAAAGGAATGTCGTAGCAGATGCCTTGTCTAGGGAGGCAGTAGGGTGTTCGATGATGGATATTTGCACATATTGGAAGGCACATTTGTTGGTGGAGTACTCCAAAAACAAATTTGTTTGTGAGGTATTGTATGGAAAGGTGGTTGATGATAGATATCAGGTACTAGACGATGTCATTTTCTACAAGGACCGGATCTACTTGGTTCCATAATCTACCTTGAAAAGGAAGATTCTGAAGGTGTGTCACGATTCGCTTACAGTTGGGCATCAGGGGTACTTCAATACCTACAAGAAGATCGGGGAGAGATTCTCATGGAAGGGTCTCAAGGATATGTAGTGAAACACATTCGGGACTGCACAACTTATCAACAGAACAAGTTCGAGTAGACACGCCCCACGGGGTCACTTCAACCTCTACCCATTCCGAAGCAGAAATGGGAGAGCATTTCTATGGATTTCGTTACAGGACTTCCTCGAGTGTAGGGCAGGGACTGTATATTTTTGGTGGTCAAAAGGCTGACCAAATTTTCACATTTCTTTGCCATACCCAAGGACTACAAGGCCATACAGGTAGCAAAGCTATTTTTCAGAGAGGTTTTCTAATTTCACAGTTTACCGAGGAAGATATTCAGTGATAGATACGGGCACTTCATCAGCGCGTTTTAGCAGGAGCTCTTTCGATTGGTGGGCATGGAGCTAACCACGAGTACCAGTTACCACCCATAGATAGATGGACAGACAGAGATTGTCAACAAATGGGTGGGGGGCAGAAGCGCACATGGGTGAGATGGTTGCACATGGGTGAGTACTATTACAACACAACTTACCATATGTCTATCAAGATGTCACCCTTTAGAGCATTTCATGGATACGATGCACCCTCTTTTGTGGAGACTATGTTTGGGGATAGCAAGGTCCTGGGGGCCAATGACTCAGTTGAGGAGAGTTAGAGGATCCTACGATCAGTGAAGGAAAACTTACAGGCAGCTCAGAACCAGCAGAATATCTATGCAAACAAGCAAAGGATAGAGCGCAGTTTTGAGATAGGGGACTTGGTTTTTCTACAGTTAAAGCAATACAAACAGTCTTCCTTGAAGAGAAGCGGAGCAGAGAAGTTGGATCCTAGATTTTATGGACCATATAGAGTCATCAGGAGGGTAAGATAGGTGGCATATGAGCTAGAGCTACTGGAGGGTAGCAAGATTCACAACATCTTTCACGTTTTTTGCCTTAAAAAGGCAGTGGTACAACAGGTCATCATTTCAGAGGAGTTGCCACCCTTGAATGAGGAGGGTCAGTTGGAGCTAGTGTCGGAGCAAGTGCTCGAGCAGAGAGAGCATAGACTTAGGAGCAGGGTCATCAGGGATTGCTTGGTTAGATGGAGGGGACTTCCAGTCGAGGATGCCACTTGGGAGGGAGAGCATATATTGCAACACCTAGGATTGATGTTGCTTGAGGACAAGCAATATCGGGAAGGGAGAAATGTGATGTCATGTTCCCAAGAGTAGGCCAGCAAGGAGTGACTTAGTAGTCTATCCGTTCCCATGGACGTGAGGCACAAACATTGTAACAACCCAATTTGATTATTTAATTTTTATAGTTGTTAATTTAAATTTAATTAATTATTAAAATAAATAAGTCTTTTTATTATTTTATTATTAAAAGGTAAGTGAAGTAATTAATGAAGGGATAAGGTTGTTGGGGAATTAATGAGGGGGATAAGGTAGTTGGGGAATTGAATGAAAGGGGAGGATAAGGAAGAGAGGATGGGACTTGGAGAGGGGTCTCATTTTGTTTTGGAAAATTCTGCAAGAGGTGGAAAAGGAGGAGGAAAATGGGGAGAACAGAGTGTTTGGGAACTCTCACAGGGCACTGTTGTTGTTGGAAACTTCCGGCTCAGGGGCTAGAAAACTGCAAGGATTCATGGAGCTAGGGAGTCGGAGAGGTTGTTCCTAATTGGCTGGGAGGTTAATATTCAGTGGGGCAGTTTGGGCAAGCTAAAGAACAAGAGAACCAGGACTAAACCAACCATCGAGGTATGTATTTTATTTTATGCATTTTATCAGTTGGTATGTTCTCATTATGTTTTTGTTATTATGGTGGTGTTGTTGTTATTGTTATTATGTTGTTGTTGTTTATTCCTAGTATAAGAACATCATGAAAGAAAATATTTATTTATTTGAGCCCTGAAATGGGCAGGCTTTACATATGGTATCAGAACCCGGTTTTGAAACTTGGGCTTGACCACCTACATATATGTACAATTTCAATATAGTGCATACTTATATAGGGTCAATTTGTAAACTAAATTGGTCCGAAAAATTGTAAAACCATTTAGAAGCATAAATGATATGGCTTTGTGCATAAAACTTGAGAGTACGAGAATTTTTACTTTCTTAAGGGTTTCCATTATTGAGATCATAGTATAGACAATATCTCAGCTAGAAGTATCAATGTTTAGTTTGGACTGGAAAAACAATCAAAACGAAACTTATCAATGTTTCAGTAACCCTATTTTATCCGGAAAATGTCTCTACTTTTCAGTAGCGTCCTCTGCTTTTCTTTCTAAATTTCCAGTAGCTAACACAATCTTGCATGCTGATTTATGGTTCCTTTGTTCCCTTTATGACAAAATATCCCTACTCAAACAATGTACATTTGTAAAACTGTCGCAGATAAAGCTACTTCAGGGAGAAAGGGACAAGAATAGATAGTAAAAAAAACCTGGGGATGTTGATTAAGGTTGGTTGTCATTGATGTCAACCCTGGAAGAAAGTCCCATAGCACAAAGGTTTGGGTAATGGACTCAATATTGTTTGATGTAAATATGACTCATTATTGTTTTTTCATGGTTGATAAGAAGTAAATATGGATGAACTACAAAGTGGTCCCCTTATGGTGAAATCTCTCACGGGAAGACGCTTTGTGGAGTAAGACTGTATAAATTCCAAGCTTTTGGCAAAGACTAGACTGTATAAATTCCAAGCTTTTGGCAAAGAGATTTCGTGAAGGAGGCATGGGGCTGACATGGTCTGACGATTGTTGCATCCAACTGGTTTTTATGATTGAATCTGCAGGAGTCGAGGGCGAATCCACCCCAACGGGAGAAAGG
>JASDQU010409547.1:5780-16309 GCA_032191745.1 Picea mariana | reverse complement strand
GTATCATGAGATACCTTAACTTCGGGATGAAGTTTCCTGAAGGGTGGGTGTATGTAACAACCCTGGTTAAATAGTTGCATAGGGATTATTAAATATAATTAATTAGATAATTAATTTTCCTAATATGGTTTTAGTTAAACAATGATTAGTATTAATAATATTATTTATTTATTTATTAATTAATTGTTTATAACTGTTGATTGATTAATTAATTCATTAAATTATTAAAGGTTAGAGTAATGAATTAAGAGCTTAATAATTTTTAAATTATTTTATAAGACTTTACGTATGCAGGGGGGGAAAGAAGCATTAAGTGGAAAGATAAGGTAATAAAGGAATTAGATAAGGTAATAAAGAATAGGATAAGATAATTAATGGAGGATATGAGAGTCAGTGAAGGGGGGGAGATATGACGGGGAAGAGTGCTACGGGAGATGATTATGAAAATTGGGGGAAGGAGCATTATGGGAGAGGTCTGTATTTCTTTTGGATATCTTTTGGTTTTGAGGNGGTTTTGGTGAATCATTGCAGGGGGCTCTGGGTTGATGGGGGTTTGGGGCATGGGGGCTAGGATTCCTTACGGTATCCTAGAGATAGGGAGCCAGACAGGCTGCTCCTAGCTGGCTGGGTGGTTCATCGGTTTGGGTAGGGTTTGGTCAAAGTAGCAGGCTGGACAAAGTAGCAGAGAGGACGAACAACCAGATCAGAGGGAATTAACATCAACAAGAGGTATCTATATTCTTTTATGTAATTCATTAGATTGTTGTTCATTAATTAATTTATTCTTCTTATATGCTTATGCTGAAATAAATTACTTATTGTTTCTGTGTAGAAGTAATATTATTTGTTTAAATTTTATGAATCTTATTAGGCTTGTTAATTTTCGGTCCCTACATGGTCTGTGAAATGACCTTACTGCATTGCTTAGTAGAGATTAAAGAAAATGAAGTAGGCGGTACCACCTCTGGGATCCTGTACAATTGTCTACCCAAAGTAAAGAACTGATTAAAAGACTGAATATAATAAACATAGAGATAGGAAGAATAACACAAATATCCAGTGAACAATATCTTCTATTAAATAATGAAATAGGCTAAAACTGTAAAAATGCAGAACTAAAACTTGCTCGAATGGTGGTAGCTATCTCTAAGAAGAAATGTGGCTGCTACGCACATCAGTCTTTAATCATGAATGTCAAAACCCTAAACATCCAAAAACCTAACTCTAGAAGGTGAAACACCAAAATTCATGTGGGCCCTATGGGTAAGTTGGTGTAATTTGGTACCTCAACATCCTAGGGTCGTAACTTTTGCATACGACTTCCATTTTAGGTGCGTGATAGCTCGTTGGAAAGCTCGTTCAGAGAACTACACATTCTGTCGTCAGACTCTGAATCCGTCTACAGTCTAACTATGGAGAGTAAAAAAAGCAATGTTTAGGGCCCCAAAACAGCCCTTGAAGTACAACAAGATGTGCTGACATGAAAACATACAAGATAAGTCAATTGGATTAGGCAAGAGGCCACCCATATCCACCTGGAGAATGTGTGGGGATTCAAACAACCCCAGAAGTGTAGTACTCACAATTATATAGCACTACAAAAGGACGTGATGAACAAAAATGAACACGAGGAGCCAATTGGAATAGATGGGTGGCCACCAATATCCACCTAGATCATATTGCTAGCTAGAAATTTCTAAATCTACTTGTGACTATCTGATAACAATTTGCCTAGTTAAAGCTACTATTTCTAGTCCTTTTTCAAGCATTTTGGAGCATAATTATTGTGGATGTTACAAATTCATCATTGATGTTGTAAACTGTTGTACTACTGCAATTTTATATCAGATAATATACATTATAAGAGTTCCTTGTCTTATGAAGCATTAATATCATTTTGGTACTTAGAAAGTGCCCTTTTCCTATTTTGTTGTCTTCTTATGGGAAGGTACAGAATATTATTCATTTGCTTCATCTCTATAAGAAATAAAAGAACCCTTTGAAATTNACATTGATATACTCCTAAATAGAAAGGGGTTTCCTATTAAGGTGATAGTAATAGGTCACTCCCTGTTATGCCAATCTTGTTTTCACTTGCCTTGGCTTTGGGGCAAGTACATATTGCGCGATAACAGAAACCAAAGCCATAGATGAAACATAATTGTCATGCCTTGTAGGAGGATTCCTGACCTGTGAATATCTCCTTAGAGATGGTTGAGGCATATCCTCAATTTCTTGGATATTTTATGCATCTTCATCATTTTCTTCAAGAACTTCTTCATGCTCCTCCCTTTCTAAATATGGTTGAGTTTCCATCTGAATTTATTTCTTATACTTTGGCCTTAGCCTTCTCAAAACCTTAGGTCACTTGGGACATCTCCCTTGGGGTACATTGATATACTCCTAAATAGAAAGGGGTTTCCTATTAAGGTGATGGTAATAGGTCACTTCCTGTTATGCCAATCTTGTTTTCACTTTCCTTGGCTTTGGGGCAAGTACATATTGCACGATAACAGAAACCAAAGCCATAGATGAAACATAATTTTCATACCTTGTAGGAGGATTCATGACCTGTGAATATCTCCTTAGAGATGGCTGAGGCATATCCTCAATTTCTTGGATATTTTATGCATCTTCATCATTTTCTTCTAGAACTTCTTCATGGTCCTCCCTTTCTAAATATGATTGAGTTTCCATCTAAATTTTTTGGACTCGTGGTACCTGTTCTTGTCTCACTTCAACATATACCAGTTATGATTTTAAGAGTGAGGATTCATCAAATACTACATATTTTCTTATGATGAATTTGTGTGAAGTAGGATCCCACAATCTGTACCCCTTAACTCCATCGCCATAACCAACAAATACATATTTCTTTGATCTATGATCTAACTTAGAACGTTGATCTTTAGAAAAGACAATAAGCATCACAACGAAATATTCTCAGATTTGAAAAATCACATGAATGACCTATCCATACCTTTTCTAGAATCTTACAATTTATTGTAGTTGATGGTGACCGATTTATCAGATAGCATGTTGTAAGAACTAATTCTTCTCACAATTCCTGCTACATCTTAGCATTACTACGCATGCTCCTTGCTCTCTCTAGGAGAGTCCTATTCATGCATTTGGCAACACCATTATGCTGAGGAGTATAAATCACGGTCTTATGTCTTTCGATCCCAGCTTCCTTGAAATAGTTCTCAAATTCCACATATGTGAACTCACCTCCATTATTTTTCCTTAAACACTTGATTGATTTGTCAGTTCTTAAATACATCAACTTTTCTTTAAAGTATATAGACCCAAACCTTTCTAGAGTATTAATCTATAAATGTCACAAAATATGATGATCCCCCAAAATAAATTGTAGGGGATGGTCCCCAAACATCTGAATGAATGTAATCAAGGATAACTTTGCTTATATGTCTTCCTGTTTTAAACTTTTGTCTACACTATTTTCCAAAAACACAATACCTGCAAAAATTCAAATTCAGAAACTTCAAACTTGGAAGTGACTTATGATCAACTAGTACCTTAATCCCTTTCTCGCTCATATGACCCAACGTTGATGCCATAAAAGAACATAGTCACTTGCATCTTCATATGCTATCAATACTTGATTTAGTTATGTCCTTCCTTCAAGATGATAAACGTTCCCGATCCTCTTTGCCTTCAGGACTACTAAGATGCCTTTGGACACCTTTAGTACTCCACCTTGAGTTGTAAACCTATAACAAATAGAATCTAGAACTCCCAAAGATATCAAGTTCTTTCTAAGTTTGAGTACATGTCTTACATTTGTTAATGTTCTTATAGAAACATTGTGCATTTTAATCTGGATGCTACCAACTCCAACAATTTTACAAGAAAAATCATTTCCCATAAAAACAACACCATCATCAATAGATTGGTAAGTTGAGAACCAATTTCTATGAAGACACATGTAGCTAGACGCACCAGAATCTAAAAACCAATGCTGATGTTGATGTGAAACATCACATGTAGACAATATCTCATCAACCATACTTGAACCAAAAATTAAACTAGTTTCAACTAAATTAGCTTCCTTTGCTTCTTTTGTGGACTCCTCCTTGGATACATTTTGTTGTTTCTAGCAATCCTTCATGAGATACCCAGATTTTTCACAAAACCAACATTTATGCTTAATCTTCTTGCCTTTTGACTTAGACCTTGATATACCCCTCTGATTTTTCCCTCTTTCTGTAGATCGACCTATGACGACCATTGCTTTTGTTGTTGAAGATTCTTTACTATATTTTTTCCTCATCTCCTCAGACAAAAAAGCTCACACAACAATGTCATAATCAATGGAATATTTTGAGATAAACCACATAGTTGTGACTAGATGATCCCAAGACTCATGAAATGAACATAGTAGTGTAACCTCCTTGTCCTCATCTTCATATGCTACTTCCATACTAGATAATTGAGAAATCAGAGTATTGAAAACATTCAAGTGATCATCAATTTTTGTACCTTCTTTCATCCACAAGCTCTACAACTCCCTCTTCAACAAGGTTATGCTTGTCAAGTACTTTGTCATATACAGACTCTCCAGTCTATTCCACAAACCTATTGTTGTCTCCTCTTCAACAATGTTAAACAACACTTCATCTGCCAAACACAAACGAATGGTATTGAGGGTTCTTGCATCCATATCTTCCTAGTCCTTGTCTGTCATGATTTCCAGTTTCTTTATCTTTCTAGCCAACACCTTTTGCGATCCTTGTTACACAAAGAGATCCCACATCTTGAGCTTCCATAGTGCAAAGCTATTCTTTCCACTGAATTTCTCCACCTCAAACTTAGAACTCTACACTTTCACCATTAGCACAAATTGCCAAAAAATTCCCAAACCAAGCTTATAATACTAAGCCCTTTTTTGTTTGTTTGTAATATGGAGGAATTAACTTATATTTCAAGGTGAAACTAAAATAATTTAATATATATTGGACTTACGACCTCTTACCAAAGAAAAGTCCACCTCTCAAATAATATATTACATCCACCCAATTATGCATATTTAAATGTGATTCCCCATAAGATATGTCCTGTACATAATAAAACAAAAGATACCTTCTTTCATACCTCGAGTTCTGAATAAATGTAGCCAAAAAAGTCCACTTACATAACACGAATTTCCACAGGTATCGACGTGTGATGGAAAATGGTTATCGCCCCTTTTACAACATACAATACTCGGATCGCCCAACACCTATTAGGACGGGTTGGAGCTAACAAATATGCAATGAATTCGTCATGCACACAAATTTCATTTTCCTACAAATGGATTTCGTTTTTCAATCTCAGATTGAATTTCCATGCTTTGATTGAATTCGCCCTCACATGCGAGATCTTAATCAAATCAACTCACTATCTCTGATACCACTTTCTAGGAAGCGAAAGAGAAACATAGCAAAGAAAATCAGAGCATCCGCAAGCAATATTAAACATGCATAAAACTGAGAAAAACAGTTACACAATTGACACGGTGATTTATGTGGAAACCCATTGTGGAAAAAAACCACGGGCACTGATATTCAGTATTCTTATTATTCAAGAGACAATTACAATAGCCAATATCAGGAATACAACTTGTTATCACATGAAGTTGTCAAGGGTTTCCTGTAATTGTTGTTAATACCTAACTCTACACCCCTACCTCATCTCTCTCTTTTCTGTATGTCAGTCCTAGAATTTTTCCCTTATGACTGGTAAAGTTGATTTCCCTTTTGTTTAAGAACCTGGTTTCCCTTGGTGTTTCTCTTGACTGAGTCTCGACCCAAAGTTTTTTTGTTTCTCTCGAAGGATAAACACTTATCAGGATTTGGGTTCAAAGTACTGGTCATCTGGTTTGCGTGAGCTCATAACAAGTCATCCAATTCCTTTGTTGATACAGGTGACAAACATGAGCACGAAGCGCAATGGCCAAAGGAATTCCATTTGGACTGAAATACAAGCAGTGGGAAAGTTCATGTTTCAACGACGGATATCCCAGGGTCATTCAGATCAACGACCATGCTTCATTTCAGCACCACAACATGCTTGGGCGTTAAAACCCTTGAGCATGCTGAAATATAAAACATGGTATTGCGGGAGAGCTACGTGGCGGAAGGTGGTGAGTTTCGAGCCCAAAAGCGGTGTGGGTCCAAACCGCTTTCGACGACCCCAAAATCATGTTCTCATTCAACGTTGAATCTAATAGCAGCACGTGGCTTCTCCAGGCTAGTCGTCAAGCCTCGTCTCGATCTTGAGGATAAATCAGTTAATGAACAAGGACCGATAGTTGAAACCTCATCTCACTCCATAAATAGAAGGCATGGAGGGTCTCGCCGTGGAGACAGAAATTCCAGCTCGAGGTACCATGATGGATGATTTTTCCTACAGGCCCATGCTGATCTGAGCTTGCATCTGACAGAAGGATACATGCAAATTTTGATAGAAAGATGAAAAGATGTAAATCCTTGGACATGATGGCCATCTCATGGTCCTAGCGGTTGTCCACTATTTTGGGTATAAATACATCAGTTGAATAATATGTTAGGGTCGATGGTTGAGAATAGCTCCCTATTTGTAATAGTTTTATAATAGAGCTGGTCTCTGTTTATGTATGATACTTGAGACTTTCTCATTAATAGAATTCATTTTATTTCATCATCTTGTTTCCTCTTGTGTTGAAACACTCGTGCATGGATGATCCAGACGAGATGTTGTAGTTGTATTGCAATTGGAGGTTTGATTATACTGATGCTATGATATGTTTCAGTATTTTCTTTCACTATCCTATTTACTCTTATGCTTAAATTCTCGTACATGGATGATCCAAACGAGATGTTGTAGTTGTATTATAATGGAGGTTTGATTATAGTGTTGTTGTGATATATTTCAGTATCTTAAACTTAAGTTCAAGAGTGCTCTTGTGTCTGAGTTTCTCTGCACCAAGCTACTTGAAGGTCAGATGCTCATGTAAGACTTGTCCACTTTCCTCACGAAGTATTCCTCCTTCTCACCTTTATCCTTAAACCACTGACTGAATTTAATGAGAACCTAATTTTCTTATGCATTGCTAGCCCAATTTTCTGTGTTTAAACATTCTTACGTTGAGCTTTGTCCATTTGACCTCAAATCATAAACCTACCTCCACAAACATTTTGATGGGCATTGGGATTATCCTATTGCAATATGAGGGTGTCTCTCAGCACTAACATTATTGGTACCATTGTCGGGGAATGAATTGAAGACATTTCCTTGGGATTGAATGATAAATAAATTTTGATTCTGAAGATGCATAAAAAATCAGTACCTTGAAGATTACAGCTTGCACCTAGCGACTCCATTGTTTTAGTTGTGGCTCCCAAAGGTAGACACACGAGGTCAACTCCAAAACTACCTATGGAAACACCTGAAGATGAACCAGAGAAGATTATCAAAAAAGGAAATACCTCTCAAGAAGGACTTTCAACTATTGTATCAGGTGATTCTAAAAATTTACATGACCCTTCTTTTAAAACTCTAGTAGTTGTATCCAATTCTCCTTTTCTACAATCTACTGGAGTTTCCATAAGTTTGGATTTTGAAAGATTCCCTGCTGAAATATCCCCTTTTAGTCCTCATTTAGAAGAAGAAAGTTTTGAAACCCCTATTTCCCCTGATATTGTAAAGTGGTTTAGACCAAGGAGCTTAGAAGATTTTACCACTTTGGGTTTTTCTACTCCTCCTCCTATCAAAGTTGTTGTAACTAAAGAGGGGAAAAATTCTTTTCCCTTGAAACCTATACCGTCCTCCTTCAACACTCAATTGTTTCCCATTTCCCCTAGGAACACAAATTCAATTGTACCTATCCAAACTCCATCTCCCCCTGGTTCTCCTACAATTCACATCCCAATTGCAGGTGCTAATCTTCCTACAAACAGAATGGATGCCATAGTGGCTGCTAGATATGCCCCTCTTGTTTTACCTCAGCCTATGAATTCTCTCCCAGTTGGAGACTACCTTAAGTACATTCCCAAGTTCACAGGGGAGGAAGACATAATTGCAAAAGAACACCTTTCATATTTTTATATTTATGCAGATAATCTTGACATTGAAAATGAAGATGTGTGGATGAGAGTTTTTGTACAGAGACTTGATGGTAAGGATAGGAAATGGTTTAGGGGCTTGACTCCTAGATCTATTGATGGGATTGAAGCTCTGGATGATTCATTCTTGAAGCATTGGGGGGATAAAAAAGATTTTATTTATTATATTACAAAATTTGGGTCACTTAAGAGGAAAGAGGGGGAATATGTTTTAGACTTCTCAAAAATATTTAATAAGATGTACAATAATATTCCCATTGAAATAAATCGTACAGAAACCTCTGCCAAGATTACTTATGCAAACGCTTTTGACCCTGAGTTTTTCCTCCCGTTGAGAGAAAGAAGAGCTACCTCTTTAGCTCATATGCAAGATTCATCCCTTAAAGTAGAGTCTAATATATTGGCAACTAAAAAACTTAGAAGTAAATCTGATAGAGACAAAAGCAAAGGTAGGGATGAAGCTTCAACCTCTGATTCCTCTGCTGCCCACCCTCAAGTGGATGAATTGACAAAACTGGTAAAATCAGTTTCTGCAGAAATGGAGAAATTGAAATTTGAAGGAAAGCAGAGCTATAGCAACCCCCATAATGATGATAATAGGAGTAATTTCAGAAGACCCAATAATTCCCCTAAGATCATCCAAAGAGATCAAATAAATAGGGATAGTAATGATAAAAAAATCCAAGCCCCTCTCCAAAATAACCTGGTTACTGATGAAGAAGGAGAGGAAGAAGATGTTGATCCTGAAATCCATTGTCTTGGTGACACCTCTTCGTCTCCTCATTTAACCCAATATGCATATGAAGAGTCTCTCATGGATAGCCAATAAATGAGTTGAGATAAGGGGAAATTACTAGTGGTAATCCAAATAGATATAACCTAAGGTCAAAGAAGATAGAGGGGAAGCCTGACATTTCTGATCAGCCTACTAGAACAGAGAATCCTGCTAAGGGTGTGGCAGTTAGCAACAAAGAAAAAGAGGCACAAAACCCCCAGATAGTGGTTAATATCCCTACCCTAGAAGTAAAGGAGATTTTGAAGCCTCCCTCCTCTTTTAGTTTTGAGAATGAGATTCAAAAGATTAAAATCCTTGTACTTTTTTTGGAGCTAGTTAAGAATGAGGATTTCAAAAGGTAACTTTCCAAAATGTTGCATCTTGAACCTTCATCTTATCCCACAGATTCAGTCAACCTCCAAGATGAAAAACTAGCTGTCATACTAGGACCTTTTGGTAGAGGATATGGATGACTCTTCCCCTCCTTTCTATACATCATTGAACATTCATGATAAAGTGTTGCACAACTGTTTGATGGATTCAGGGGCATCTCATAATCTCATGGTTAATACTATCATGGATGAGCTTCGGTTGGAGTTTACAAAAACCTACCATGATTGAGTTACCCAGTAAACATATTTCAAAAGGACTTGTCCCTTTGGAGAGGTTGTTTGATAGGAATGATGTGGTTGTAAAGATTAAAGATTCAACTGAAAATGCTGATGTGACTAAATGCAATTTAGGAACAAAAGAGGATCCAAACTATGTTAAATTGTGTAGTAGTTTGTCAAAGGAACAAAGGGTTGAGTATGCCAAGCTTTTGAAAGAGTTTGTTGATGTGTCTTCCTGGAAATATGAACATTTAAGAACATATGAAACCAACATCATTGAACATAAAATCCCCTTGAAAGAGGAGACCAAGCCTTTTAGGTAGAAAATCGGACAAATAAATCCCATGCTGCTACCTATTATGGAAAAAGAAGTGAAAAATATGTTGGATGCCTAGATCATCATTCCTTTGAGATATTCCGAATGGGTGGATAACTTGGTGCCTATGAGAAATAAAAATGGGGAAATCAAGTTATGTGTTGATTTCAAGAATTTGAACAGGAGCTCCAAAAAAGATAACTACCCCTTGCCAAATATGGAGCACATTTTGCATAGAGTGACTGGTTCATCTAGGATATATATGATTGATGGCTTCTCTGGCTACAATCGTATTTCTTCCCTACCTGAATATAGAGACAAGACAACCTTCACTACTCCTTGGGGCACATTCATGTATGACAAAATGCCATTTGGATTGATGAATGCAGGAGAAACCTTCCAACGAGCCATGGACATTTCATTTATTAGGGATAAAGACAAATTTGTAGTCATCTATCTAGATGACATTACAATGTTATCAAAATATGACAAAGAGCATTGTCATCATTTGAAGAAGGTCTTCATGAAGTACAAAAGGTTTGGTCTGTCTCTCAATCCTAATAAATCTTTGTTTGTTATGAAGGAAGGTAAATTATTGGGGCACATTGTGTCAGCAGAAGGGGTAAGAATTGATCCAAGCAGATGAGAGGCCATCCTTATCTTTTCCTAGATATAAGAAGGAGGTTCAATCTTTCTTGGGTAAAAACAACTTTCTAAGAAGG
>JASDQU010409534.1:0-10530 GCA_032191745.1 Picea mariana | reverse complement strand
TTCTTTGCATTAATAAACTGCTCCAAGTGGCCGCGTTGGCTGGGGCCGTGGATGTTTCCCCGTAGGGGTTTTACCACGTGAAAACATCGGTGTGTTGATCTTTGATCTGGTTATGTGAGTGGTTACTGAAGGTGTTCGTCCTCTGTTGGAATACCTGTGTTGTCGAACAATGCATCAACCATGTACTACACCAAGTACATCAACCATCAATACCATACCATGTTCCAACCATTCACATAAACCATGTACATCAACACCATACCATGTACCAATCATATATCATATCATGTCATACACCATATACCAATAAACCAAGATATGAACCTGAAATGTATCTCACCAAGTAGACCTCAACCAACATGTACCATGCATATAATGATGTGCCTCAAGTCATATACCAAAGCCCAAAAATACATGCCTCTAGCATGCTCCTCAATATCACCAAGATGCAACCTCATAACACAATATACCAAGCCTCGAGTATCCACCATAACATGTAACCAAACCATACACCAAGATAGCCAATAATTCTTTTGAGCATTAATGTACCATAACATCATACTATCATCACCATGGATGCACCATAACACCATAACCATAACCCTTATAACTTACCTCTGATCCTGTAGCTGACCTATTGTACTGTAAATTGACCTGTAACTTCTTCCACAATCCTTAGCAACCAGGTACCAACATCTCTTCTCACCATTTCACAAGATTTTCATAGATCTGCGACTTCCTTTAATGCTACTCATAGATATCCATGCTTTTCTCCATTGCAGCTCATGTACATTCATGCCCTTCTGACCTGCAACTCGTAGATGCCTTAGAAGCTAGGGTTACTCACAGTTTCTTCAACTACGAGACTTTCACCTTCGACCTTTCAGAAAAATGTCGTCACAAACTAGCCAAAAGATCAACCATAATATTCACAAGATAGATATTCAATGTAAGTGTGTGTATGTATTAAGGAGAGACTCTTTGAGGTGTATTTATACTAATTCTAGGTGACCTCTTTCCTTAATTTAGGGGTTTCTTTTTACACCCACTTTACCCTTTGACCAAGACTTGTAACCAACTAAGGGCTTCTTGACCACTCTTCAGGGATTCCAAATTTACAAGGACATATCTCCCTAAACGCGAGGAACCGTGTGGAGTTCCACATATCATTGAAAACGACACAATGAGTATTTTCCATCTATGAGTATCTTACCCGCATTTGCATTGTCGTTCATCTCCATATTCCTAAAAAAAAATTGGTTCCATAACCACATCTTCAGGGCTTCATGTAGACTTCATCAAATGTATCCATGACATATGTTTACATCAACTAACTCACAATAAACCTCAATCATACGGATGATAACCAATTTTCCAAGGATCGCATCCACATATTTGGGGCTTCTAAACTTCTCCAAGGTTTGAAATCAATCTCTAAGGGTTGACATCAATCCCCAATATCACTCTCCAAGGGTTGACGTCAATGACAATCAATTGTCCAAACCAGTTGTCCAACAAATAAGAAGACTATCATGTAGGGGTGGGTATAAGGGTTATAAGGATAAGGATTTATGTGGCTTGTATTTTTACCGGTTGAAAAGGAAACTTCCATAAATCCATGTCTAGGGGTTGTTATCAAGTGTGAGAATCCTATCATGGGAGAGAGCAGGGGTTTCATTAAACAAGTAGTTGGATAAAATTGAAAACATTAATTGAGGGAATGGACTAAATCCATGTGGGGATACTAACTATTGGTATTATTGTCGATGAAAGTGATTGGGATAGGTTAAATTCAATCATCTTTTGAGGCATGTCCATGCAGTCAGGTTCATCATTTAAGCTTGATTCTCACTAATTGGCCAATGTGTAAGTTTGTTGTTTGTTTCCCAGTTGGATACGAACCAACTTGTTCTTACCTCTATGTGGGATTAAATGATATTGAACTAAAGATTTTCAAAAATCCTTGCACTTTCTTATTTTTGCGTGAACTTCCAAGTGTGGGCCTTTCTTCATCTTCCTTTTATTCAAAAGGTTGATGAGGATTAATGAGTCCCCCTTAACCTCCAAATGTTTTATGTGATTTATTAGGGCAAAGCTTAATCCCCAATGGATAGCCTTAGATTTTGTCTTGTATTACTTGTTTTTCCCATGAAATTGTAGAAAGTTGCGACTAAGTCAACTTTAGCCTTCCTAATAAAAATTCCACATCTCACCAATCTTGGGTATCCTCTTCAAGACATACTGAAGTTGAGATTCAAATAATAACTAAAGGTCCACTTACTATAGTTCCATCTTCAGTCCACATATTACCTAAGTTCCCCTTTATTGTAGGCACACATTACCACAGAGAAGCATGCCATCAAGGTTTGAATTTGGTCATCATCATGGTAGTTTATCCACCTTACCAGTAGACCATGGCCCACTACACTATAATACATTATATTGTATATGTTATTCATGAGTACATGTTATGTGTTGGAGAAATTTCTATTTTCGGCACACTAGTTTAGTGGGAGTTAACTGACTAGTTCTATTTTAGACTTTCTAATTTTATACCATCACTATTATACATGCATTCCTAAGATAGGATGTCATTGCCTATATGAGTGAATATCACTCACCCATTGAACATATCATAATATACATTGATTCTCATTATTCAAATTCTATATCTCTTCCTTTTCTTGATAAGCTTTGTTTGTGTATGCTTTAGCTAGGTCTCCTGTGCAAGTTTTCATGAAAAAATGACATGGTATCAGAGCTGAGCTGCTTGGAGAAACCCAGACAAGCCAGAGAAGAGAGAAAGAGGATTGAGTAAACCTAGTTTCCACCATCGTCGCAGCCTATCCCTATCGAAGAGTGTGACGGTTGGAATCGTCGCAGCCTATTCCTATCGAAGGGTGTGACGTTGTCGCACAGTACTCTTCACCTGGGGTGTGATGATTCATTTTTTCAAAATATTCACACGTTATACTTCTCTAGGGTGCGAAAATTCAACATCGTCACACTGTATCCTTCTTTAGGGTGCGACGATTTAGCTACCCTCAAGAAAATTGGTTTTCTGCAGTAAAATAGCCATATCTCGAAATCCATGATCTGGGTCGGGCTGAAATTTTGACTAGAGACATATAACATAGGGATTCTCATGCTCACCAAAAATATCCAAAACCCACATCATAATTTAGGATATATAGTTGTTTTATCATATCTATATCTGCCATAGAACCGTCTGTCATATCTCGGAATCCACAATCTGGGTTTTCAGGTTCTTTTCATAATCAATAGCAGGGATGGAGGTGATGCAACTTACTCAATCATGTATAGTGATAATAATCACATCATACAACTATTTTGAATGGAAATCAAAGGCCGCATTCCAACTCAAAATAAAAGGACTGTATAATTTGACGATGGCGACAGAAACAGAACCTAGATCAGCACTTGAGAAAACCATATGGGAGAACCATAAGGATGAGACCACATGGCTACTTCTTGAGTTAATATCCACTGATTTATGGTTTCATGTTGTTGCATGTAAGACTCCAAACGATATCTGGACCAACTTGGAAGGACTCTTTGGAAAGCAGGATGAGATGTGAGGTCATATGCTTGAGGTAGAGTTGAATACCTTAGACCCTAAAAGTTTTGATAATATACAAGATTTCTTTACTAAATTTAAGTCTTTGATATTGAGCTTGGGTGAATACGGTATTGACAAGTCTACACAAGAGAAACAACTTATTCTAGCAATATTGTCCAAGCTAGAATTAGAATGCGTTGTATATGTCTCCAATTTCCATTCTGGCAAATGTCTTTCGAGAGAAAATTGGAAAATGCCTACGATGGCTCAATTCATTGAGTCTCTCACACAAGAGAAGACAAAACTCATACAGATGGGCCTCATGAAAGATCCCAAATCACGTGCACTCACCATGCATGATGGAAAAGGGTCATCCAATCAGAAATTGAAGCAGAAACGAAAGGAGCTATTACATCCAGAGTGAAAGAAGGAGGGATATTCCAAACCCTTCAAGGATTCTCCAGGTTCCAAAGATTCTTCAAACTCCAAAGGGAAGAAGAAGAAGGGAAAGCAGTTCACATATTGCAATAAACTAAATCATGAAGAATCCACATGCATGAAGAAGCAAATCGATCCTATGACATGATTACTTCAGAAGAATAACCTTGGAGACTTCATTCCTGAAGGAGCCAAGAAGAAGAAGGAAGAAGACCATGCCCCTAAGAAAGGTAATTGACATGCTATGGTTTCAATTAATTCCTCATTTTATTCATGGATTATAGATTCTAGCGTATCCCATCATATGGCAGCTAAAGAGGGAATTTTACTTATTTGAGTTCATTCTCTGGACCTCCTATTCTCATGGGGGATGATACTCCAATAGAAGTTGTAGGAGAGGGAAGAGTGGAACTCCCTAATGGAAGTTTTGAGAATGTTTTACATGTTCCAAAGATTTCTATAAATCTACTCTCAGTTTATCAGATCACTCAAGCAGGTAAAAGGGTTGAGTTTACATCAGATTCAGTTATTGTATCGGATATGCATGACAGTTCCATTATTGCAGTTGGTGAGGTAGTGTAACGTCCCCAGCCACCAACAGGTCAGGCAACTCCACTTCCTGGGATGCTTCACTTAGCTTTGATACCAGTTTGTAACGAATTTGTAGCATACCTATCCATAACTTGCTAGGCTATGCCACACAGAGATACTTGCGGAAAAACATACACATCCACATAAACATAGAATGACTATTCTACATATATATAACATATTAATGCAGAAATAATAGTAAGCCTACACATGCAGCATATACAACATACACAGGCAATACTCATCAATTACAACATGTGTACGATTACACAGCATGTAAATGAACATAAAAGTGGTACTTATCTTTTATTATGATACCACCAACTATGTGCAGACCTTCCATGAACCTCCCAACCTTAGACCACACTTCTCATCACGCTCAGTGGTGGGTCACCCCCGAGATGGGACTAAACTCCACCGGGCAAGGGAATTCTAGGCTTGGCAAGGACAACAAGGAAGTTGAAAAAAACAACAGGAAGGATCTTTTATCCCAGGAGCCACTTACGCCCACAACCCACAGACCCTCATTCCTCACATGCCTTCTCCACCCCAGGAGGGTACACCTTCACTAATACAAGTCCATCAGCTACTAAACCTCCCTTACCTTAGGCTTCAGCAATAGGCTGGACTAGAAGTCTCAGAGTATTATAGTTGCTACGGGACTCCCTTCCAAGAGAACTCACCTCCCAGCAAACGCTCTCACCTGGGAGAGTTGCTCGTAGGCCTAACAACCTGCTTCTTCAATCAGTTCTTATGTCTAATGGACATAAGTGATGTCAACAACAAAAATATGCACAGTTTAAGAGGAAGGACTCTCTCCCAGGAGTCACTTACGCCCACTTCTCGCAGACTCTCATTCCCCACATACTTGTACCACCCCTGGAGTATACACCTTCATTGTCACATAGTCCATCGGTTGCTCCACCTCCCTTACCTTGGGCTTCAGCAACAGGCTAGACCAGAATTCTTATATCTCTGTAGTAGCTACTAGACTCCCTCCAGGAGAACTCACTTCCTCAGCACACTCTCTCACCGAGAGAGAGTTGCTCACAAACCTGACAACCTGCTTCTTCAACCAGCTTCAACTCAATTCCATCACGATAAGGAAAACAACAATAGCAATAGCATTCCCTAACACACGGGTGACGGAAGCAACAAAAAATGAGTATGGACACCTAAAATGGAAATAGGCAAATGCTAAGACACGGCACGGCTCAGTCGAATACAAAATGCATCTGCTTTACAGGAGACACATGCGATAACTCCAGTACCACAGTAGGATTCCAAAGTGCGTACTAGATATAGAGGCCGACGATGGAGGCCAAGCAAGTTAGATGGAGGATGGAATAATGGAGAGTGAACCCCCTAACATGCTATGTTTTCAGTTATAACTACATGCGCCTAGGTCGACACATGTCTTCCTGCAGCTGCATGCCTTCCACTTCGCACTCGTTCCATTTCCCAGGAACTCAAGACAACATCGTTCATGTCCACTTTAGCCTTTAGGAAATAATAATAAAATATTAGTCCCTTATAGGTAAGCACTCTAGCTTAGCCCCTAGGCCTAGACACTTAGACCCCTCCCTCACCCTACCTAGTGAAGCTTAGTCCCCCATAACTCTTTCTTCGTGGTCGGTCTACACGCAACAATGTGTAATTTTTATTAATGATTTTCATAATTACATATACAAAATAGGCTCTTGGCCTTAGCATCCTAGGCTCTCTGGTCTAATCATCACATAAGCCTCCTAGATTATTATAACTCGACTCACCAACCTAATAAACATGTTTAAAATTCATAAATACAACTGGGGCTCTACCGAGGGATATTACAATTCATAAATATCCAAGCTTTATATATTGGAAGCCTATTATCCACCCGATGCTCTACTTTCAAGCACCAATTCTGGTGTTCATACTACAGTTGAAACTCAATTTCTATATTCCATAGAGTTTCTTCAGGAAAGCATTCAGCTCATTGTTCCTTGTTACATGCTTCAATTAAACCTCATTGAAATCATTGGCTGGTTGTAGATCCACGATGTTCTACCCAACCTTAGATCTCACTATTGATAAACTCTCAGCAGGGCTATGACTCCACAGACGTAAACACTTTTCTCCTTTTGATTGAGAAGACTTCCATATCAACATGGTCTAGGCCAAGGTACCAAACCCCAGCAGCACTCCAACCAACGGTCTCTCTTCCCCACATGCCTGTCCCACCCTAGGAATGTACATATTCACTGTCACACAGTCTATCGGCTGTTACACCTCCCTTTCCTTAGGCTTCAGCAACAGGCTGGACCAGAAGTCTCAGAGCACCATGGCTCTAGGAGTTCCATCTGTCCTCATATATTCCCAATCAACATCTTCCCCGAGCTACTCTTTGTAGTCAACATTATAACTTTAATCAACATCATCGCATCTGCATTACCCACATGAAGTTATCATGAGAGAACATAAAAGACTTCATTTAGGAACTCAAACTTAGTTCAAAAGGGAATTCAAATTTTCCCCCAAAACATGAAATTCTATTTCATAATTCTTCTTGGTTGTTGCCATATTATGCATGCAGCCTTCCTTGTGGTTTTCCACAGGCACCAACTGCATACCATTTTTCCTACAATCCTCCATCTTGCATACAGTCAACAAATTGTCAGTATTTGTTGTACATTATAACTCAATTGCAATATGTACAAAATCTTATGCAACGATCTTAGAATTTCCTTCACCTAGCAATTCAATCACAATTACCCAACAATTTAATAAAATAGAATGACTCATCCTTCTAAGCATATGCATGTTCACAGTAATATCTGTAAGCTCATTACTTCTTCTTCTTTTTTCTAAACAAGAAAATTTCTTGTAGTCATGCTCATGTGACTACTTGACTTGCAACTTTCCTGTTGCAATATTTAACACCTACTTGAAATGTCCTCAACTTCATGAGTTAACAACATTTCAGTTGTTAGTAACAATTATTTCCATGCAATAATATATATGCATATACTTACAAAACACATTCAACCATTGCATTTAGTACACAATTCTATCACTTACCATGCATGAGTGCAATTCTCAATGTATACTTATTCAGTGCACCTTGCATTGAATTACATAATGCTCTTTATCTCAGTCATGTATCTCACCATCCATAAGTTGGAATTCTAGCCAATGTGTTGACACATTCTCCACACACTTCCTATTGTCTTCCCAATTAATTGGATGCCTCCCTTTTTGACCTGAACACTACACCAAGAATATAATTTTGTGGTATTCATTAATGTTAGCAAAAAGGTTGCAGTTCACTTTTGTTTAAAGGTAGGAAGATTTTAGTACTTGTGTGGCTCATAACCTTTCCATATACAACCATGTCCTGGTCTCATACATGACTAGCTTACTGGGATTCATTCCTATAACAAGTTCTTATCTTTTAATTATTTGGTTATTACCCCACAACCAAATTAACATGACATTCTCCTATGCCAGTGTGTGCATTCAGAAGCTAAAAATATCTGAATCAATACAAGCCTCCAACCTTTACCACATCCATTGGTATGCATTCAATAATGTAATCATGTGATTTTATAAAATAACTCTGGCTGAGGAAATTCTTACCTAAATTCCCTTAAGCAATTATTTAATAAGAGTAATAAACTCATACCTGCATGACTGTCATTAATAAATTTTATACTACCTGAATGTCTTATGGAAGTAGAAGCTTTCATGCTGCTTTTATCAAACTTATAACCAACACTTCAGCTTTCTGTTGCTTCCCTCCTTATGTAGAAACACCATCAACAACACTTGCAACATGAAAGAATTTATTTTTCTGCTTATGGTTGTTCAACCAACCCCAATTCAACTGCTACTACCACAATTTCAGCAACTTCTTTCCCATGTGCAAATTTTCCTTGCTGATCCCAGAAGTCTTCAATTCTTCCCAGATTCCTGAACCTTCTTGTGCTCCCACTGTGATCACTGTGCATGATTATTTTTGTCCTAAGCACTTTCTAGCCAAATCACTCTTGGTGACCTTTGCATTTATAGTCCCAAACTAAGCTGATATTAACCTTCAACTTTTATTTGTTTTCTAGATCCATCTATCCCAACTATATTCAAACTTGACTTACCTATCCAATATCTAGCATATTGTAAGGATGCACATATGCCCCTTTTTCCAGTTGCATAGAATCAAATGAAAGTCCTTATTTTACCTTACCGTCATAGATTCAAGTGATACCTCCAACCTTTTGGGTTTTCACTCATGGCTCTATGTTACTTAAGATGGATTATTTTCAGGCACCATATCTTATGCATTCAAAACCATGCATAGAATCGTTTTCTTCTTCATGTTTCCTTATTGATTTCTCTTTAGAAGTCACTTCTCTTTTAAATTATTCTTGACTTGATATCTCCATGCTCTTATGGAAATACCTTCACACCTTTGGAGTGAATCAACAATCCTCTACTATTCTATATTTCCTCCCTCGAGTGTTGACATGCATTTCTATTCGCTGGATATATATCTCGTGATTTCTTCTTCCATTATCTTAGGATGTTCATGGACTTGACTCCATCCAATAGTTTTTCCTTGTCTACTTTGCATACTTTCCATCACATATTATGTTGATATTAATTTTCAGCATTCCATTACTATTTGGATTCCTCTGATTTAGCTCATGCATGAAAAAATTATAATTCCAGTCATTTTCTCTGAGTAACCTTGGTTAGTTAACACCAACTTCTTTCTTGAAGCAATTTGATTTAGCCTTTTGACATGCATATTCAACTTCTGTCATGCCATATTTGATGACCTTCATGACATGCTTCCACTGTGTATTCTAATATCAATAATGGAGGTGCTACCTCCAATCTGTAGGATTGATCATTGGAGATGTCACATCTTATCTCCAAACTCTTTCATATTCCAGAAAACCTTCCTTATTCCCATGCTTTGCATATCCATATGAACTTACGGTTCATGCATTATCATGTATTGCAGATGGCTTTCTCCACCTAGCATTCACATTTGATATGCAAGTATTGTCACCTGGACTGTCTTCCCCAAACAAGAATTCCATTTGGGGTTTCCATGCTGCTTATCGAACCCAACATCTGATCCAATGACTTCTGAAAAATCTTAGAGGTAGAATAAAGAATTTCCCCTGTCCTTCTTCCTTACTTCTTCTATCTAAAGACATCTCTAGCACTTTTTCTATTTTAATGTAATCATTACATATGGAATCCTCTTTCCGAGAACTTTCCAATCACGACTTCCTTTCTCAATTCTGAGCCTTAAGCAGAAAGCTATGATCCTTTACAACTTGTGTTTCTTCTCTGATGCACTTCTTGTGCAACGATCTCTTTTCTCTGAGCTAATCCTTATCTGATTTAGTTGTTGTTTAACTCTGCAACACAATGTGCAGTCAATCAAAATTGTCAGGCTATCAGTCCTTAACAATTTCCACAGTATTTATAAACCAATACGATTCAAGAAAATGTTCAGATTTCAATATGCGGTTCTTGATCAATCAAGAATCCCCGCATATCTTTTCTTTCTGAGCTTTGCTTTGTTCTGCAATAATTTTCGGGCACTAGCTCCTTTCTCTTAGCCCCCAACCCATGCGACCACGGTTTTGGCCAAACGCTAGGTCGATAGGCACTTATTCGGGACTATGGGCTCTGGGCTTCAAAATTTCCTAACCCAAGTCATTGTAACTCCCTGGAGTGTCGAATGGGCGAACTCGCGAAGTGTGGGGAGTGGATCTATAGTCCATTTTTCATCAGCAACCAACAACTGATATGCAATATAACCCTCAGCAAGTGGATATGACTATTTTTATATAGTGATTAATATTCACGTAAGTCTCATCGGTTGTCATCATCGACGCTCAGACCGATGGCTCGTAATTGATTTC
>JASDQU010409523.1:0-10586 GCA_032191745.1 Picea mariana | reverse complement strand
TTAAGTGTTGATTCTATGTTGGGGTTCTCATTCTCAAATGAGAAAGTGGCTGTAAAGTTATGCTGTAATATTGTCCAATTTTTAGTTCCTCTGCGCAATTCCTGGTCTGTATACCAATTTGCTGGAATCCCTTCTAATGTGTGAAAAAAATGATAAGGCCATTCCTCCAGTGGTGACATCCTCCATAGAATTTTTCACTTCTCCAAGTGTTCTGTTGGTGCCCCCTTTCCATCATATTTTTGCAGTTGGTTGATTCCCTGTTATGCGCCAAACCTGATGCATAGTAATTGCTTACATTGGTACCAGTCCTTCACTGTTTCTTTGTGCGCACCCCACCATCTTGCAGGTGTTTCCTTGAGTTCTATATCCAGGGCTAAAAGCCTCTGATTTTCTATCACTTCATCTTTGTATCGTGTTAAGAACGCTTCTAAGTCATCCACCCCATGGAATCTAGGAGGTTCCCTTATCTCCATGCCTACCCATCTTACTGTACGGTCTATTCTTACGCATCTTCTTGTGGAGACTTCGTGTAACCTCTGCTGCCAATTATCTAAGCCTATATCTAAGTCTGACGCACATGAGATGATGCTTCTCCAACTAAGTACCCCATTTGTAGTTGGGTTCACATAATCCTCTTATCGAGCAGTTGTTGTGTACAACTGGTTAATTTCCTCCAGGTCTAAGCAAGTAGGTTCTACAAACCTTTCCCCTTCTGATGGGTCCAATGGCATGGCGACTCTGTATTCTCTTGACTCGAATGTCATCTTCCTCATATTTAATTTGATTATGGCCTGATTTTCAAACTCCCAATCCAAGCCAAGCAATGTTGGATAAGGTGTTGTGCCATCCACTATCTCTATTACTTCGAAGTCGGCTTTAGTGCACACTTCATCCAAATCTAGTGTCACTCCTTTTAGTCTTCCAATTGGTAGAACTTTGTGTTGATTTGCTAGTTTCAGCTGAACATGTGAATATTCTAATGTGATTTCTCCCATACATTTCCATGTCTTCTTAGTTATCACATTCACTTCGGATCCTAAATCCAGTATAATATCTCCCATGTTGAAATCTCCAATGCTGGCGCTCAATCTGAATTATTTTCTTGTTCTCCTCCTTGTATGCAGATGATTAACTATTTTTTGTTCTAGCTTTTCTTCTGCTTCTATGATACATGTTTCTAGAATATTTTGTAATAATTTAATAGACGATGGATCATTTATTAGTTTAACACAGGATTGTAAAAAACATTTAATCGTACTTACTTTTCCCAGGGGTTGTGCTTCCTTGGTGTGATCTAGGGATGGAGGCATCTCGTACGTTGGTACTTCCTTATTATGTTGCGCACTTGATGTCGATGTAATGTCTGGCTTTAGGAATTCTTCTCTGTCCTGCTTGAATATATCCTTTTCGTTCTGTGCATCAAACTACTTCTTTGTCTCGACATTCTTCTTCACCCATTGGTGTTGTGATGGCTCTTGTCTTACTGCGTTTTTACCTGTTTTAGCTCCTCCCTGCATAATTATGTTGATGTTTCTTCATTCATCCCTTTCTTCTACTGAAATCCACTGAATGTTCTGATTGTTTTGATTTCTCTTTTATTGGATCTTTCCAAATAATGTAGGGCATTCTCCCGTGTCATGATCTGATGCACGACAATACATACATGTCGCAGGTGGAAGTGGACATTCTATTGCATAGTTTCATGGTTGTTGATAGTTGTGGAATACCAATGGTCATATACCTCTTCCAAAGCCTCCTCTTTCTCTTCCTCCACCTCTGTAGCAAGCTCGATCCCCTCGTGGTGCATTATACTAGGGCGCGTGGTTATACTTCCTGGTATTATAGTGTGTATGCGCGGTATTATACTATGGTTGTGCAATGTTATATTGTTTCTGCACAATGTTATACAAGGTTGGTGCTTGGTTAAATTGAGGTGTGGCTTTCCTGGTCATCATTTATGCCTGCACCCTGTAAGCATCTGATGTTCTTTCCCTCACGAGGTTCATGGTCTTGCAATATTTGTCATCATGGTCTACTGACTTGCAAAAGTTGCAATATGAGCTCTTCGGTATTGTCAGGTACTTTTGCATCATTGGGTAGTGGTATGGATCATGCCCCTATTTCTTACAAATCTCAGACCATAGTCCTCCTATTGGCAACAGGTTTGGCATTCCTGTTTCCATGTACTGTGCGAATGTTAGACATTCGTTCTTACGGTGTCCTTCTGTCCTACATGTGGTACACCAAACGACTTATCTTTTTTCCTTACCTTTGTTATGGTTTAGCTTGAATGTTAAGTTCTTCAGATCCTCCTTCAGCTCCTCTATGGATGGATTTGTCTTCTGATATTGGTTCTCTTCCAGTTGTAGGTCTGCCTGTAGAGCCTCTGCATGTGTTTGAAACTTTTTTTGTCGCAAAGGGTATTTCAAGTGTGGTAGTAGTGGGTTGACGAACAAATGCCTATGTTGCATATCTGTCATGACATACTTTATATTTCCCTTCAAGCATTTGAATATCTGGTCAATCTCCCATACAAATTCTCCTGGTTTTTGTCTAATCTCTATCATCTCGTTCATGTATTGATCTTATGAACTAGGCTTCTGGAACTCACTTATCATTAGCTTCTTGATATATCCAATCGTTCTAGTTTTCCTTGGCAGACTATTTGCAACTAAAATCATGTACCAATCCAGTGTGTGATCTCTTAGCGTGATAGCTAACTGCACAAGTTTAGTGTACTCATCTGTGATATGTTTCGCTTCCTAGATATTTTCACAAATAAACAAGTGCTTCTCAGGGTCCTCCAATGCCTCTCCTTTGAATTTTGGTAACTTGATGGTGGGATCATGTCCTGTCATCCTGTATGTTGAACTACTACCTCCACACGGTGTAGATTCTTGACTAATGATTCCTAAACTGGCTCCCCCTATTTTTGTTCCTTGTGTAGATGTACTTCCTGCTGTCTTCCTTCTCCCAAAATTCAGTTGTCTAAATGGTGGTGTTCTTCTTGGTGTATTAGTCGCACATGGGTTTATGGGTTCCACAATGACACTGATATGGATAGGAGTGATGCCTTCTATTCCTGCTCTTGGACCTCTCGTCTTCCTCTCATATGTCACGCGCAGGATTTCCTCAATATGATCCATAGCCCGAAGATCCTCTACCACTTCTTCATCACTTTCCAAGCCTTCCCTTGCGGTCACGACTCTCTTTTTGGTGTTCACCTTATATTGGTAGGGTACTCCACTACGCATTTTCTCAGTTGTTTCCATGATCTTCTTGATCTGGTCTTTGTCGATCATAATTGGGTCCAAGGCCTCCTCCTTATTTCCTTTATCAATTTCTCCTTCCATTCCTCCTTCTCCTGTCAGTTCTTCCCCCCTTTCCCCCATGCACGCAGGGAAGTTTTAGCTATCTGACGCCATTGTCATTACACCTTTGTTATATAGTAATACCTTAATAGAAGTATATAACAATATGATATACCTACCTCGGGGTCCCTTTAAGATCTCTTGTTTTGCCAGACTGTAAGACTTCGTTGTATCTACTGTAAATTCTGTGATAAATCATGCAACAATGTTGTCTAACAAGAAGTCTATTGCCCGCGTAAACTTATTATCAAATCGTTGTAACTGCGCGAACTCTTCAGGATTCCACTCTATTTTTCTGATCCGATTTGTGGGATGGTTGTCTTTCAACCTTTTTATCCACTCCTGCAATACATGCGGGAAGTCACAGAAAAATACTTCATGCAAGTCCCTGAATACGTACTTGTCCAGATATTTGCGCGGTGTCAACTTCGGGTTTCTGTTATATTTCTGCGAAAATTCCATCTCCTTTGTTTTCAACCGGTTCTCTATCTCTTCCTTTGTTGGATTCCACGAACTCAACACCCCTTTTTAGATTCTCATTCTCTCAACATCTTGTTGTCTGGTCTGACCTTCTTTTGATGCGTCTTCCACAAATCTCACATACTCAATCCCATCACATTCCAATCAACCAACAACATGACCATTTGTTGGATTTTAGTCTCTTCTTAGGATTCTTTATGGGTTATTTTGATCCTTCCTTACTATCATAGATTGATCCCGTTCAGATTTGATAAGCTCCCAAAAAAAATCCTCTAAAACTATCAGCCCCTCTGGTAGACCAGAAGGCAACGCAACACACAGAGTGTACTACGCAGTCTCACCCTAGATATCTCTATGGGTGGCTGCAATACTCAGGTGTTTGCAACCAGAGAATGAGTGGATATCTGTGGTTGCACTCTGTAATATTTATTCATTCAACCTAACATCTAATTATAGAATTCATTTTATTCATGCATGTGGAATACCTGATCTAACTAGTTAATTCATTCATCTAACATTAAGCATTTAACAACAATAAAGACACACACATCCATGCACATGACACAGGTGTTACCGTGGTTCACCCCCTCTTGGGCTATGTCCACAAAGATCTGGATCTCAATCTTTTATTATGGTTTAGTAATATATCACACCATGCGTGTTACAATCTTAGATCTTACACTCCTCAACAGGCTCCTCGATCCTTATGAGACTGAATAGATTGCACCAAGCTCCTCATCTTGTGATCTAACCCTCGGGATTGAGTCCCTCACTGTCTCCCTAGCTCGCCAGCTTACTTAGTAGTACAATTCTTACAATTATCTCTTCCTCGGTTTTCCCCCCTTCTTCCTCTAAGTACTACCTATTTATATTCTTGGCTCATCAACCATTGCAATCCATTACAAAAACCCTAACCCTAGTGTCGTTAGGTCTTCCTTGCATGTGTGCCTCACCTGNTGCTTCGCTTACACGTGCTACTTTTCCTTCCAGCCGTCCTTTTCTCCTTCCATGCTTCTCTTCCCAAAAATATCCTTTTCCCCTAACTAGGCCTGCATCCAACGATCCTCATCATTTATCTCCATGAAAGATATGGTGGATTTACCAACATTGATAATCATTCCTATGGACAAATAGTAGAGATATAAATATCTTTGAGCTTTAGGGCATCCTTGCGTGAACCATAAAAAAATATAATAATATCATAAACAAATAATAAGTGGGATACATATAAGGTGGTCCCTATCCTCATTCCTTAAAAGGCTCCCAATTTTTTTTCCTCCAAGATATATCTATTGAGTCCTTCAATCACTAACAAAATATTAAAGGGGATAACGGACACCCTTGCCTCAACCCGCAACTAGGCCTAAAAATCTCAATAGAAGAACCATTAATCAACACAGTAAAGGAAACTAATAATACACAATTCATGACCCAATTGACACATTGTAAATCGAAACCCGTTTGTATAGGAATTAGGTAAAGATAGGGCCAACTAACCCTATCATATGTTTTTATTAAATCATCCTTGACCACCATGGATTGCAATGTGTTTACTTTGATAGACTGAAAAACTTCCTAACCCACAACCATTGCTTCATGAATCTATCTTCCAACTAAAAACCCAAACTACCTTGAGAAACTGAATATGAAAGTAAATTTTTGACTCTCCTAGCAATAAATTTTGACATTATTTTGTAAATGAAATTGCACAAAGGAATTTATATGAATTCCTCAAAACATGTAGGATTGTAAGATTCTAGAATGAGTGCTATGAATGTGGTGTTGTGGGCTACCAAAACTCTACCATAAGCCCTTGACTAATCAATCACCCTCAAGATATCACCCTCAATTAACTCATAAAAACTAAGGAGAACTCTCCTATCTATCCATCCAACCCATGACTCTTATCCTTTTTGAATGAATGCATAACCTCATGGAGCTCCTCATTTTTCACCTCTTCCATCAAGGATTCATTGTCTACTTCATCAAAAAATCTAATAAAGAGAGTTGCCATCCTAACCACTTTAGTAATGGAAGCTTTGTTTTCTGCCTTGAAAATATTAGATAAGTGGTCCACCCTGCCTTAGATAAATCTTAAAAACTGGAAGCAATGTCACCATCATGAGTCTGATTTTTCCATATAGTTTTTATATTTTTCTTATGATTGGAAAACTAGTGAAAAAATTTAGTGTTTTCATTACCATTTTCCAACCATAGAGCTCTTCTTTTGAGTCTCCAAGCAACCTCTTTTTCATCCAAAATATATATATTTTTCCTCTCAATCTCAATGATCCTTCTCTTATGGTCATCATTCAAAAATCCTACAAATTTTTGGAAATATAGTTCTTCCAACTTATATTCCACGTCTTTCAAGGCTCTATCACTCCTTTTCTTTTTTCCATTGGACGAATGTACCACAGTTTCCTTAACTTAAGTTTAAATTATATCTGAATTGGATCGTTGCAAATTCTCTTTGATTCATGTCATAGGTTACACATTGACTATTAACCACCTAAGAGAAACCCTCATTCAATAACCAATGAGAGTTAAATTTGAATGGAACGGGTGGCTTTCTTCCCATAAATGCCCATTCCAAAAGTATGGGGAAGTGGTCTGAATCATCTCCAGAACCCACCCACTAACTGAACCTAATACTATCACTTACCATATTTTCATAGAAAATATATATCCAAACTCTTGGAAATACTCTCAACACCAACCCTTTTATCCCTCCATGTGAGACCTAACTTAACAATTTATATATCCACCAACCCACATTCACCTAATCTGGACACATGATAATCCAATAGAGGATCAATAATAGTGGCCTCACCCCATATCTCAACATTGCCAATGGTCAAGTTTAGGTCACCACCAATAAAAGTATGACCATAACCAAGAAAAATCATCTTGAAAAATCTATCCCAAAAGGAAACTCAATTAGAATATGGACCGTAAATGTTCATTATTGATAGCTCATTTCCTAGCTCCTAGGAGAAAAGAATCAATTGCAAACATGAATCAAATGACCGAGAGTTGGTGCAAGATAAAAACTTAGGTTCCATCCAAAAATTAAGCTACTTGACCTATCATTGGAATCAAAACTGATGAACTCCCACCTGAGAAAATACTTAACTAACTCAACACATAACTTACTCCTTTCACCCATTGAGTCTTGTAACAAAAGAATAACTAGCTTTTAAGACTCCACCAACAGTTTCTTGGCATATCTTTTTATGGGGTGCCCAGGATTTAGCTCTCTCTAATCATCCATACAAGAGACAATTTCTTATCTAATTGAACCTCTAAATGAGCATGTTCATGAACTTGAGAAATATATAATTTCCTGTCTCTAGATCCACTTTTCTTCCCTTTTATCTTGACATAAGATAAACTACCAATTACATTTCCTAGACCTTCAGAAATACTATGGTTGGACTTCAAATATATATCCCTCACCATCCACATATAGAGAGTCATCAATGAACTATGGGTGTTATCAATGAACATGAGGAAATTCCAAGTTGGGTGCTCTCAAGAAATTCCAAGTTGGCCTTAGCTGAAATTGTTTCGAGAAAGGGAGCAACGCTACATTGAGAGAAGATTGGAAAGACAACTCAAAACAAGAACAAAAAAAAATGTTTCCATAGTCAAATGGGACACGAGAGTTTCCCAACACAAAAAAGGAAGGTGCAAAATGATAAAGCACGCTAAATGATACTAATAAGACAGATATAGAAAAAATTGGAAAATAAGGCCAATAAGGAAGAATTGATAAAGATGAGGGGGTTTCTCAGCTTATTTGTTTTTAGAATAACATTATATGTTTTTAAAAAAGTAGCAAGTATAAATGCTTATACATGTAGAGAATTGCTACTTGGAAAGAAAATCATAGCTAATGATCCATGGTATGATTGGTAGTATGATGTGTCTTGGAAACCTAATCAGTTAGGGTTATAGTACTCTTTATTATTCACTTGAGAAAAAATATGAAAAATCACAAATGAATAGGAACTGTCATCTGAAGTCCAATAGACCTCTTGAAAAATGAATCCAAAGATCATAGCTCATGTATTTATATTTGTATCATATTAATAAAATGCATTCCACATTGATATCCATTCATGTGCATTCTAATAGTGGTATTAGAACAGCTATAGTTCTTAGGAATTGAATTAAGCTATGGTAGTTTTCCATAGCTCCACGATTCTCCCGTGTGCAGTAATGTCTCTGAATATTCCTCTATGAGTCTGTCTCCCATAGCATCTGTCTCTTTGACTATTCCTCTGCCTCTGTCTCCCATGAAATTGTTTCTCATTTCAAAGGAATCATAAGGGTTGTTCATAGCGTCTGCGCTAGTGGCCGATTCTGTAAGAGATTCAGATGAGCTTTGAGAGTTTGATACAGAAATGACATCCATTTCTTAATAAATGTGATCACTATCAGGTCTATTAGGTTTTCAAAAAATCCATTAAGAAAGTTGTGTTGTGCAAATTTGTCGTTGTGCTCATGGATCGATTCACTTAGTGCCACCCAAAAGCCCAGAAAATCCCTTTAGGAGTCAGTATTGTGGAAGCATTCGATATCCACGGGGATGGATACTCTCTTGCATGGGATTTGGAAGGAAGACGACGAGGAGAGTAAAAATCATGACATGTATTCAACTTAGAAGAAGCTCTTCTATTTGTTGTTGATGAATTGTTCATGGACGACAAAATTTTGTCTCTAATTCATCCTATTGGAGCTCAAGCTGTAACCATTGCTATTCATCTTGGTCTTGAAATATTAAGGTGTCAGTCATTTGATCATTTTATCCTCCAAAGATAACAAGTGGTTGTTCGGGAAATGTTTCTTCTAAATCATCGCATCATAAGTTTCCTTGTAACTAGAAGGAAATCATGCTTAAGATACAACAAGGAAAATGGTGTGTAGAGAGTAACATCATCTAAGGTAGCCAAGTAATAATGTGAAGCAACAACCTTCTTCCACAAGATGTCGATAGCCATTTTCAATGAGCTGCAACATAGGCAATGCAAAAATGAAGGGGAATGATTTATCTTGCTCCTTATCATTTTCTAGAAGCAGGTAAGTTGGTAAATATCTACGTTTTGTTGCAGAAGCAGGTAAGTTGGTGCTCGATGCACATATAAAGAAATAGATATTGATATTTCAGGCCTAGATGAAGGTTCAAAACCATACAGGGATGGAGAATTAGCATGGATTCGCTAATTCGCTAATATCATGACAATCGGTAGTTTACAAAAGAATATCTGTGTAGTTGTAATTGCTCCTATCCTGTCAGTGATTCTCCTTACCACCATGCTTCTCACTGCTCACGATTTGGAATTCCATGAGGTAGGAAGGAGAATTTCATCCCTTGGTTTCTACGTTCTTATCCTTCGGTGGTGGCACGAGTAATATACAAAACGTAATTTGGTCGGCGATGATGGTAGATTCAGGTAACGCGCCTTAGCTGTTGAGTGTTCATATTCGCCATCTCTTTGAATCACACCATTAGCGACGCACTTGGCCTCGTTCATTGAACGAAGAATGGAACTAGAACAAGTTGCTCTCGGATTAAAGAACCAGCTCTTCTTCTCGCATAGAGGGGTTGGGGGTGAGAACTGTCACTGAATAAAAGTAACTAGTTTATGAGCTTTAGTAGGATACCTTCGCTCGTTTTGAGGAATAAATGCAGTTTTATCCCCTTCTCGGACATTTCAATTCCGCCCCTTCTCTCATTCTTTCTTTCTATTCAGCTTCCCCTTTCCCATTCAGCTTATTCTTTTTATGCGTCCATCTGCTGCTTAGGTGTTGCCATGATGGTCTCGGGTTGGTTCTTTGTCGGGCTGGCGTTCTGTTTCTGGTGTCGAGGGGAGAATAATAACTTATATGTATTGAAGTTAACGTTGGACTTTTTCTTGAACTAAAACCACACAAAGCCCTTGCTTCGTTACTATTTGCAAACATAATATCAAAATGTTCGACTATAATATCCCTGCACAAAACAACATTGAGAAACTGACACAATTTTTCCATTGAAACTTCTTTCCATTTGATAAAAAAAAAACAAACCATTCTCAACTCTCTACAGGGAAATGGGTAACCAATTCCCCATCCAACTAAATCTGCCTTTGCTATTATTGGGACATCCACAGTGTTGTTTCTTGAAATAATACAAATGAATTAATGAACGTCGGGTAAGGAGAACCCTTTGAAAGTTTTAAAACAAACTCACTCACTTCGCTTTTTTGTGATTAAAAATATACTTAGATTAGAAGTCGTACATATAATGTTGTTTCTAGAGTTTATGGTCACTATTTCACTAAACAAAAAAGATTTCAACAAAATCTTCTGAATATGATTCATATAAAACTTCTTGTGATGCCTTGTTACGCATGACACATCACTTCCAGTTATTGCAGCTAGCCCACCATTTTTTTGTGCCACATCACATTCCTAGCTAACCATGAATCCCTTGCTTTGAAGTTTGAAATAGCCCTTTCAACGGTTAGAAATTGGGGTGATAAATTGGGAAATGGAGAAGGAATGTTTGCACTTGTTTCACTTGCCAACGATACACATCCATCTCCTTGGCCTGTCCTTGCCTTGTTATGACTTCCGAATTGGCATGTCCTTGCCTTGTTCTCACTTCTGAATAAGGACTACCATAGCCCATCTGTATAGAGAAGTTCTCACTTCCGAATAAGGACTACCATGGCCCATCTGTAAAGA
>JASDQU010409520.1:0-10530 GCA_032191745.1 Picea mariana | reverse complement strand
CAACAAAATGCTAAGAAAAAGCTACACCAATTTTTTTTGCAGGTACAAAAGATTGAAGACAACAAAGAGATGGATTATTCACTAGAAATTCTTCCCACGCCTCATAACTATTTGGAATGGAAGCCAAAAATTATGCTTATGCTCAGATGTAGAGGCTTGTACCAAATAACTATGGAAATTGAAGTAGAGCCTGATTCCGTCGATGAGAAAAATGACTTTCTCAATAGACAAGATATGGCCATAGGATGTATCCTTTATTTTATTTCTCCTGAAATTCTCCATCAAGTATATGATGACTCAGAAGAATTCACTCCAAATGATTTATGGAGCAGATTGAAGGTTTTATTTGGGAATAAAAAAGAATGCATGCAAAATGTTGACAAGATAGAGAATGCAGAAAAGCCACTGGAAGATAAATCATCTCAGTTTGAAGAGCCTTCTACACAAGTATCTACAAAAATTTGTATTCCATTAATTGAAGATGATGTCTACTCCATTTCAGATTTTTTTTTTGAAATTCATGTGGAATATATATGGCATGCATTTCAGGAGTCACATGCAGATACTTTTCCATGCACAATACATGCATCTCAGGAGACAAAAAGAGAGCTGCGCACATCCAACTCCATTATGATATTTTATGAGACAAATTTGCATAAACAAATTGGATATTTGAATTCCTCTCGGGAAAATATCCAATTTCAAAAAACAAATCGTCCAAATCGGAGTTCGTAAATTGAAGTTATGATCATTTCAAAATTTAGATCCGTTTTTCAAAATTTCATCCAAAATTTATTTGGATATTTTTCATTACAAGAAGATAAAGTGGATATGTGTGGACATCGCAATGGTGCATATACTTCATTAGATCCGTGCGGACATCTACATATTCAACAAAATATTCAACGAGCACAAGCTTGCACAGTTGCGAGGTCTTATTGGAGTGAAGGACAGGGTTTCTTAGCAACTGTTTTTGTTCCTTCTCATTTTTTATTTTAATATGCATTGTAATTTGAGGGGGGGTTTTGTTCCCATGAGGTTTTCCCTCTTTCCTCGTTTATTTCAGTGTATCTTTTGTATTTGGGTACCTAACATGGCCTTGTATTCGGGACCCATTCTTTATTTTCACCATAGTGATGTTCAGGGGGGTGTTGGAGTTACTTCACACACACCTAGGATTTATTTTTCCTAAGGTTTTTACTTGTTTATTTGTCATAACTAGTCATTATCTAGTCTCCTATATTTTAGAGGAGAATATTCCACCTGGAGAATATTCTCTTTCAGTTGACACTTCAGTTTGAATAGTTGAGTTGAGTTTAGATGTTGCATTGGTTTTGTCACCATACAACATTGGTATCATCACCAACTCACTACTCTTTGTTCAGTCAGTTAATTGAAGACTAGTTGACTAGTTAACTCAGCTAGGTGGCAGTTCACTCCCGTAACTGCCTGAGAGACTAGACTAGGTGGCAGTTTACTCTTGTAACTGTTGGTGTGTGTCCAAATCAATATAGAACACCACTATGGATCATTAGTTANCTATTGTAAATTATTCACTCTTTGAGTGTGGAATACAGTTAATGAGAATTCTTCCATTCTTTCTCTCTTGCTTCTTCTTTCTCAATTTCTCTTCTTCTTCTTTCTTAATTTATCTCTGCAAATGTGTGTAGTATTTTCTGGCTAGATCTATTTTGTGCAGGTTCAACACATTTACAAGAATAAAGGGGATAATGCCAAGTAACACAATACTATAAAACCTTCATAAGTTAGGTTATCTGCTTCATGAAAGGCATTTAATGCTAAAAAAACCTAACACTCGAGAACCTTCATGAGAATTAGAGACATTGACCAACACGACCGCCTGTAAACCTTCATGGTGAGTCAGAGCCATTGATCAAAACCACTGCATGTGAGGAGTGTTGGCCCTTGACAAAGTTTTGGGAGATCCTTGGTCAAGTTTGACCTATTTTGGGACTTCGACAGCCTGTCGAAGACGGAGCACAAGACGAAGAAGAGATCGTGGGATCTTGACCCCTTTTTAGGTCCTTTTTGGGATTTGGGAATATGTAATGGGAATGGGATGTCGGCCCATGGGTTTACCCATGTTTAAGCCTATTTTGTAAACTATAAATAGATTTCTAGGAAATGAGAGAAGAGGCATCTATGTGATGAGGCATCGATAAGCTAAGTGCTAAGTGCAAGTACAGTTTGTAGATGCGTTGTGCATAATATGAGAGGCTTTCATATCTAAGTGCAAGTGATTGTAACAAACTGTAAAAGGCTTTGTGCTGGACCTAGCTCGAGGAAGGATCTGGCGAGGTGTGCACAGATCTTTTGTCCTATGCGGAGTAGGGTTTTTGTGGCTCTATGCATGTAGATGACTGATTGAAGTTAATAAAGAAGAAGAGTTGGTGGACGTAGCCCCAGGGTGGGGGTGAACCATGTAAATACTGTGTTATTCTTCTCTGTGCGATGTTCTGATGTATTTATGTGTTATTTGTTGAGTGCTTGATATAGATAGATAGATAGATCTATTTATGCTTTGTGCTTATGATGAATCTGGATGTTAGATATGATATAAGTGAATGTGCTTAGTTCCCGAATTTGCTAGATCTGATCTATTTATATATGCTAAGTGCTTAAATACATTAGATCAGGGTGAATGCTGGGATGCTCTATTTTCCCTGCGGAGTAGATATTGGTTAAACAATGATGAACTAACGGTGCTAAGTGCTCTATTAAGTATTATAATCACAGATCTATGTCCCAGCTAAGGTTGCAGACATCTTAGTTCTACAACCACCCCTGCCTCTACCTCGGGTGAGACTTCATCTGCTTCGTAGGTGTTGCCGAAAGGGTCGGTAGTTAGGGTTTTGTTGGTGCGTTGTTGTAGCGTTGAACCCTAGGTCTTCCCCTATGCTAACAGATAGTTCCGTTGACGGGACCTAAAACTGTGATTGCTGGGAACTGAGGAAAAAGAAGCTATGTGAAAAGATCCAACCTGACATTGTGAAATCTCTATGTGTAGATCTGTTTCTCTAGTGTGCATTACTCTACTTAGTTTGACAAGCTCTGTGCTAAGGAAAAGAAGTCCGAACTGAAGAAAAGAGGTAACATTTGAAAGCTCTCTGCTCTAAGAAAGGTAAAAGTGAGACTTTTTTATTAAAAGAGGTAAGATCTAAAAGCTCTGTGCTCTGATAAAGGTAAGAATAGTGGAAAGTTCTAGATCTGAAATCTTTGTGATCTATAGAAGTAAGATAAGTGGAAATTTTTGTTTCGACAATATGGATCTAGGTATGTTTGATAGATTCTATGTTATCTTGAAAACTAAGGTATTAATAGATGAAAAAAGATTTCATATGAGTAGATCTGATAAGAATAGTGAAAAATATGTTATACCTATGCATAGACAAAATTTTTGGACTAATAAGTGTATGTAGGATCCTAGAAAGAAATGTTTGCAGGTTAGCTACCACGATCCTAGCGTATAGTATAGGAAAGGTTGGGGATAATTTAAAAGAAAGAGAGGATTAACCCTCTGTTACAGTTGTAGAAAATCAAGACATCTGGTTAAGGAATGCCCTCAGAGAAGACCTAGTTGTCTTTGTTGTAAATCTATGAACCATGAAGCATTGGATTGCCCTAGAATGATTTTTAAGCTTGAAGAAATGAACATGAGACAAGAAAAACCTAAGGCAGATCCAGAAACTAAGATTATAGCCGAATCCCAGAAAGAGTCAGAAAAAGTATTGCTACATATGAAAGAAACCCTAAATGACCACTGGCATGTTAGATTATCAGATATATTCAAAGAAAAGGAAGGCCTTGCAGCAAGAATAAGAGACTTTGACATTGACTGTGTTATAGATGAGGAAACAGAGGTGAATATCACGACAGAGAGAACTTGGGAAGCTATAGGGAGGCCTGCTATGATTCCTTCATTAGGAGGGATATGACTATTCAAAGGAAAGTTGATAAACCTATGTGGAAAGCTCACCTGGATATCTATGAATGCCAATGGAACTTCGACAGAGGAAGATTTTGAGATTATAAGATTTATTGAGAACGGTGCCCCATTTACCATGCTATTAGAAAAGCCTTGGATTGAAAGAGATTAGGCCAAAAGACAAGAAGAAGAAGAAGTTTTAGAGCAGAAGAAGCAAGAGTTAAAAGAATTCATGACTAAAAGGATCACAAACTTGATCGAAGAACAAAAGAACAGATCGAAGATATTTAACACTAGAGGCTTGGATGTCGAAGTTGAAATAACACTAGAATACCCACAGAAGATTGAAGCACCTATTCCAGATAAAGAAGAAGGATCACCCTCGATTCCTAGGAAAGAATCTCAACAACATGAAGTAACTATGCCAAAAGAAGATACGAATCGGAATGGAAAATGGAATGTTGAGATGAAGATCACTGGGAAGAAGGATAGAAAGCTAAGTAAGAAGAGAGATAAGATCCAAAAGTTGCAGTAGGTTCCAGAAGGAACCTCACTGAAGGAAAATTTGCAAAATTGGAGCTACGTTGGGATATGAGAACATCGATACATGGCACTTCACCATGATGAAGAAATATAGTCGTTGGGAAGATTATAACTGTTAGACCAACGCGTCGAATGTGCAGAATAGAGTTAATGAAGGCTTCATACCCATTGCAAGCAACCCGTTGTCGAGTTACCTATTTATCCCGTCGCGCCATGCACTGAGAACACTTTTGCCAATTTTGAATTTGAGCTCGTAGACTTGTTGATTATACACAATGGTCATTGCGCTATTGCCCTCTATCCTATTGCAGTGTCTAAGTTACCCTCCAAACCCAATATTTTTAACCCCGAGTGTGTATGTCGGACGAGTTGAGGACTGCCGAGAAAGTTGTTGAAGAAGTCCTGATTGACCTCATGACTGAAAGAGTCATGTCAATTTCTACAGGTGTACAAGCATTGTCGATGAGAGGACTACCAGCCTCTCCGTCAACTTCTCACGAAGCTGAACCATCCTGGCCAACAGATGAAAAGCAAACCAAGCACAAGGATGATCTAGCGAATGCCAAATTGATCCCGCATATATTACCCTCCTATATTCCACCTCTGAGTGACGCAGTAAATTGAGACAGTGTGCCCAGAGATTTTGAGTACACCTTGGTTACGGCGTACCTCCCGAAGGGGATACGCGCAGTTCATGTAGACCAAGATAAGATTGCAGCGTTGAAGTTTAGTGACTTCAACCTTGGATATCACAAAGTCTATAACATGATCACCCCACATAAGTACCTGACCAGAACTAAGGGGAGGAATTCGAATATAATCCCTGAATCATGGACTATTAACCTCTCATAGTCCACCCTGTTGAACGTCATGAAGATTCCTCACTTCGAATGACACTAGGAGGTGAATGCATGTTTCAAGCTACTGCTATCTTGTTACTATGGTGGTTATTTGTGGCTAAACCATCGTATAACAGTTGATCCAATGTTGATCAATCAAATCATGGGCTTGATTATGCGAGGACCTAATCCATAGGATTTTTACCCTGGAAAAGCCATGGATCGAGCTCTAGCATAGAGAATCAAGAAAACTTATGGCGATGTCGAGAAGGGAATGCGAGGCTAGAAGGTAGCTTCTATATAGAGTGGCGTAGTGCGCCTTACTTGTGAATTGATTGCAGGGAAGTTAGTATGAAAGAACCGACCTACCCAAGTCACTAGTTTTGTAGTTGACCTCACAGGGAAGTGCGCGGAAGGCCTTTAAATGAACGGGGAGAAGTACCCGGTGAACCAGTTGGAACTTGACTACAGAGAAGCATAAGATCAAGGATACAAATTTCATTTCAGTTGGCTCTTGATCCTTATAGCTTTTATTGCATGGGATATGATGGAAGGTACGACCTTCCCCGACATCGAGCCTTTTGAACCGCTGGCCGCAAAGTTTAGTACACTATGGTACTCAAGTGAAATGAATAAATAGTGGCAGTCAAATTCATTTTTTCATACCTACTACAATCAACTGAATATAACCATACATTCAGAGCCTCACATGACCCCAAACACTCTACATCGATTTCGGCCTTTGATGAAGTTCAACGTGGATCGACATTTTATTTACATCACAACACGCACCAACGAACACAAGAAACAACTTCAATCCTACTACAAGCTGACAGAGGAGGACTTGGAGGAGATCACTAAGGACTGGTCGACAAATCTCCTTATTCCAGTAGACCTTGCAGAGATACTGCCATCGAAATCCTAGAAACTGCGCAGGATACACCTGGACCTAGCAGAACAAAGAAGACCAAGGAGGTCCAAGAGATAGACAGTGCATCTGTGAAGACTGCTTCCATATCACCAGAGAAAGGAGGTGATGGAAAATATTTGAATGAGAAAGAAGTCAAACATAAGCAAGAAGATGAGGTCTATTCCTTGAAGAAGAGGAAAGGTTATCCTTTGAAACCCACCTCCCGAAATAAATCGAAGGCCACCATGACCAAGATGCATACTTTTCTCACCTTTGATGACTTTGACTTCCTCATAGCAGCCCTGCAAGATGCTTCGCTAGATGTAGCAGAGAAACAAGAAGCAAAGCAAGAGGATATGTATGATTGAATTGAGATTGAACTATGATGGGTACAAAAATCCCTACAGTCCAGTCACGCAGTCTCCACTATGCTGGGAGAACTAGAATTGGGAGATGAATCAACCCAACTCCACCACCTAGCCGATACAGTCGAAGATCGCCTTCGACGAGCATAGGAAGAAATAGAGCAAGCCACCCAGGATTTGAAACAAGTACAAGGAGTACTCATAAAGCAACGCAGTGCTGCAAAAAAGGAAAAACTTGCTCTCCAAGCGAAGTTTGATGAAGAAAAATATCATCTACAACAAGAAATTGAACAGTTGTTTGTGGAGAAACTCGAAGTAAAAGAAGCAGTCAATAGACAACTTCGCTCTGTGAAAGTCTTATAAATCAAGGCAAAAGACTGAGTTACACAATAGGTGAACCAGCTCACAGAAGCCATCCAACAGCTACAACAACACATAGCAGATTTGGAGCTACGCACTGTACCTGAGACCCCACAAGATGTAAGAGACCAAAGAGAAGCCCAGAGCACATTTGAAAGGCTAAAGGCTCTTACCCTGGAATGCAAGCAACTTACCGATCATAGTACCTAGACCTATGAACAACTCACGGAGAACCCAGAATTGAAGGCACTAGAGTCGCAACTCCAAGAGGCAAAGTATCAAGCCGAAAAGATATAGGCGCAGCTAAATTCTCAGTCAGTTGTGGAAAGAATGAAGCGCTCCCAAGAACAACGCACTGCACAACAAAAAATCCATACTATCCATAGCAGAGTTATGGAAGTAACTCAAAGGCTCCAACCCATTCAAGAGAAGGCGTATCAAGTGTTTACAGAGGTAGAAGGCCAAGGAGCAGAGCTAAATAAGGGTGCCACTATAGCTGAACATCGTCTAGAGGGACCTATCAACGATGCAGTCATATAATATTTCACTGAATAGGAGGTTGTATCACAACATCAATTCGAAGTAGCTTGATCCAAGCTCGAGGCATTTGAAGAAGAATTAGTCAGACCAGAGTGACTCGGGACGAGTCAAAGGTGAGTGTTGGGGGCCTATTGGCCCTTGACTAAGTTTTCAGAGATCCTTGGTCAAGTTTGACCTATTTTGGGACTTCGACAACCTGTCGAAGTCGGGGTGTAAGACGAAGAAGAGATCATAGGATCTCAACCCCTTTTTGGGTCCTTTTTGGGATTTGGGAATATGTAATGGGAATGGGATGTCGGCCCATGGGTTTGCCTGTGTTTAGGCCTATTTTGTAAACTATAAATAGATGTCTAGGAAATGAGAGAAGAGGCATCTATGTGATTAGGCATCGATAAGCTAAGTGCTAGATGAAAGTACGGTTTGCAGATGATTTGTGCATACTATGAGAGGATTGCAGAGCTAAGTGCAAGTGATTGTAACAGGCTGTGAAAGGCTTTGTGCTGGACCTAGCTCAGGGAAGGAGGATCTGGCGAGGTGCACGCATATCTCTTGTCCTATGTGGAGTAGGGATTTTGTGGCTCTGTGCATGTAGATGACTAATTGAAGCTAATAAAGAATAAGAGTTGGTGGACATAGCCCTAGGGTGGGGGTGAACCACATAAATACTATGTTATTCTGCTTTGTGCGATGTTCTGATGTATTTATGTGTTGTTATTTGTTGAGTGCTTGATATAGATAGATAGATAGATCTATTTATTCTTTTTGCTTATGATGAATCTGGATGTTAGATCTGATATAAGTGAATGTGTTTAGTTCCTGAATCTACTAGATCTTATCTATTTATATATGATAAGTGCTTAAATACATTAGACCAGGGTGAATGTTGTGATGCTCTATTTTCCTTGTAGAGTAGATATTGGTTAAACAATGATGACCTAATGGTGCTAAGTTTTCTATTAATTATTATAATCACAAATCTGTGTCCTAGCTAAGGTTGCAGACATCTGAGTTCTGCAACCACCCCTGCCTCTACCTCGGGTGAGACTTCATCTGCTTCGCAGGTGTTGCCGAAAGGGCTGGTAGTTAGGGTTTTGTTGGTGCGATGTTGTAGCGTTGAACCCTGGGTTGGTGCGATGTTGTAGCGTTGAACCCTGGGTCTGCCCCTATGCCAACAAGGAGTGACAACCTAGAAGGGGTTTCGGATTTAGTAATAATGACAGATAGAGAAATTGCATGAGATGATGACATATTTGTTTGCTCTCCTGTATAAACAAACTTTAGTTCCTTTGGAGGAGGTTGGGAAGTTCAAGTAGAAGGTATTTGGGTTTTGGAGGGATAAATCATTGGAGGTAGAAGGCTTTGGAGTAGTGAAGGTGAATCTTGAAGGAGACTCATATCCAACCATTGTCCATTCAAACAAGGCCTCGGGTGATCAATTTAATGGAATCATAGAAGCGCAAGGCTTGAGGGGAGAGACAATAGTAATGATGACTTGAGGAGGCCTTGTGAAAATATCAATGTAATGGAGAATAATTAGTCACACCCACAATTTTTTGTTCCAATAAAAACTAATGAATGTTATTTGAAAACCACGACTATTTGTTCCAATAAAAACTAATGACTGTTATTTGAAAACCATGATTGTTTGTTCCAATAAAAACTAATGACTTTTATTCGAAAACCAAGAAGAAATACAGAAAATAAAACTAATGACTGTTATTCGAAAACCAAGAAGAAATACAAAAAGAATTTAATATAATTTTTTTTCCAGAGTCGAGAATTATACAGCCTCGGACGGTCTTTGTTGCTCCGAGCTAACACACTTCGCTCTTCACTAATTGAGGATTGAGGCCTGGAACATGATTTGTGCATGGAGGATATCAAATATCAAATTGGATTGGAAATTCTTGGTTAGTCTTGTTGGATAGACTGTTCCAAAGTGGCTTTTTTCATTATCTGAATCACTAAACAATAGTATTATGTTGTGATGTCGTTTCATGGACATGGCCGGCCTTTTAGAGTTATCACAGCCCTTGTTTCCTTCCTTTTAGGGTTATCACCGCCCTTGTTTCCTTGCAAAACAAATTGACCCACACTTGGCTACTTGCCATTTTTTCAATATTTCATTATAGACGTTTCGAGTAAGTCATAGATAGAATAGGTTAGCCATGTCGTATTTTGTCATTGCCAAGCTTTCTTCTCTCTAGTGACTCTAGTTTACGTTTAGGAAACATGGAGTTTCTTTCAAATGTTCTTTAAAGCCATTAACACCTCGAGACTGCACCTCACCCTTGTTGGCATGGTGATATCTTTACCCCTAATTACAAAGATAGAATGCCCTGATTCGTTGATTTTTTTCATTTTGTTAAATTTTTTAGTTTCAAAGCCGAGGTAATGAAAAAATGGTGTAAAATTACCTCTACTAATAATGGCAATATGAGTAAAGCATCAGAACTCCCTTGACTCTTCCCCAATGACCATGTATTTTTGTTATCATTTTGTGAGTATGAGATTTGCATTGGACTGTTGGTTTCTTTTGATGAAAGGAAAAATTGAAAAAATACTGCAGCAGAAATTATGTACTTGCATGTCATTGTTCAGGTGGGTGATTGCCTTTGACATGGTACCCTCAAAACTTCGTGCAGATACCAATGACAGACATCAACATGCGTCACAATCATCATACAGGCTATCTGGGTCGAACGTACATATTTTACACAGGGTCACGGACTAAGTTACTCAACCTACACTTACAAGTTCTCTTCCACGACCATCAAGAAGATTGATCTGAACGTAACAATGGAGCATGTTGAATGCCGTAACAAAGGAAAATCTTATGTCATAGTGGAGACCACCCCTTGCAGAAATTTAAAATTTAGATCCTCCATACTTGTGCAGAACCATGATAAAATTGATGTCAGGCATGTTGTGCTATTATTTTCCAAGTCCCCTACAACCCACAAAGGAGCTCCATTAAAGCAACTAATCGGATTTCGAAGTGTTCACATCCAAGGTAAACACACAGTC
>JASDQU010409514.1:0-10530 GCA_032191745.1 Picea mariana | reverse complement strand
AGAGTCAAGAGAGAGGTTGAAAAAACAAGAATTCCAAGTGTATACTAGGCAAAAGCGAATGAACCAACCTCCCTCTACTAGACCTACAGCTTCACAACCAAAACCTCCACCTATGAACATACTCCTTCCTAGGACCTCTTCTAAGGCTAACAAAGTTGACTTAAATTTAGACTTGGAAGGTGCATTGGCCAAAATGCATGTAACAATCCTATTGAAGGAAATTATCAAGGTTCCATCCATGAAAGAAAGGTTTGAAAAGTTTTTCAATGTGTTGGATGAACCAATAGACCCTCCTATTATGTTACAAGCAGATCATTTCAGGGTTCAATACGATGGACACCCACCTTTCTTTATGTCATTGCTAGTAAATAACAAATGTCTCAACAATTGTATGCTTGAATCAGGAGCAGGTGCCAACATGATGTCTTTGAAAGTTATGGAGCAACTAGGACTAAAGGCTACACGACCTTATAGAAATGTGTACGGTTTTGAATCCAAGGCCATACCTACTCATGGGGTAGTTGAGAACGTTGAAGTACACCTTGGTAAATGTCCTGAGAGAGTGATCCATATGGATGTTGTGGTGGTAGATGTCCCTGATGTATGGGGCATGCTTTTGTCCAAGAAGTTCGCTGCAACGTTGGGTGGCACATTAGAGATGGATTTAACTTATATCAACGTGCCTATGAAAGATGGGATGATTGCACGGCTTCCAAATATGCTAATGGCCAAGGCTCATGTGCAAGAGATTGATAATGATACTAAGATCAGTGAAACACATGAACCAATTAAGGAAATCCTTCCTGAGTTTTCTTCAAAAGATTTGCCTTTCACCATAGAGGAGGATTTTGATGAGATACAATGGCCAAAGAAACAAGAGTATCAACAACTCTCAAACAAATATAAGTACAAAGAAGTTGGCTCTGTCAAATTACTAAAGAAAGGGGATAATGATATATTGATCATCAAAAGTGTTGATGCAAGTGCGTATACAAAAGACGCACAATTATTATGAGAGTTGATGGATGGCTTTATCAGAGAGATAGGCCCGCAGTATGTTGTCCAAGTCATCACGGACAATGCTGCTAATTATGTTGTTGTTGGGAGGATGCTTATGGAGAGGTATCCATCCTTGTACTGGAGTCCTTGTGCATCCCATTGCATTGATTTGATGCTAGAGGACACGGGAAAACTTTCTTGGATCAAGGAAATAATTGATTCAGCTCGGAGCGTGACAAAATATATATAATCACACATTTGTTCTTTCACTCATGAGACAATTCACAGGGAATAGAGAGTTGGTGCGTCTTGCGATCACACATTTCGCCACTAGCTTCATTTCTCTTCAGTTGCTCCTCAATAGTATGTTGGAGTTACAGAGAATGTTTCTTTATAATGAGCGGGTTGCTTATGTCTATAGCACCAAACCAGATGGGCAAGCCATAGCCCAACTTGTGAGACATGACCAAAGATTCTGGAGTGGAGTAGGCGAGGTATGTACCATTAGTGAACCTTTGGTAAAGGCTCTTCAATTGGTTGATGGTGAGAAGCCCACAATGGGCTACTTTTATGAGGCCATGGATAGGGCCAAGGAAGCTATCTACCGGTACTATGAGGACAAGGGGGAGGAAGGACTCACCAAGAGAGCTCAAATATGGGGTGTGTTTGATGAGCGATGGAATAACACTCTCCATCGTCCCATTCATGCAACAGGGCTCTATCTCAACCCTGCATTCGCTTATGCTTGTGGATTTAATTTTGATGGTGAGGTCGTTGATGGTTTCCTCCAGTGTGTTCAGAGGATGGTGCTGACTCTAGTTGAACGCTTGGAGATTTCTAAACAGAATGAGATATATAGGATGGAATTCGGGATGTTGGGCTATGATATGGTTGTCCAAGATAGGACCACAAGGATGTCAGGTAAGCTTCAATTTCAAATTTTGTTTATTTCTTTCTATATATTATATATGACATTTATTACTTGATGGAAATCCGAAATATAATTCGTTGTCTTCCTTTCATTTTATTCATTGTAGATGTCTGGTGGAAACACTATTTGGAAAGCTCCCAGATCTGCAGAAACTTGTTGTTCGGGTGCTTAGTCAAACTTGCAGTTCTTTAGGGTGTGAATACAATTGGAGTGTCCTTGAAAAGATACACTCCAAGAAGCGCAACAGGTTTGCAATATTCTTTGTTGAAAAAAGTTGGGAAAACTCTTCTTATTTGATGTGGGACTTTCATCAAACAGTTTGCATGCGACTGTATTTATGGCTGTAGGTGAAAAATGTGTTGGACAGCAGGCTGTCCCTGAGTTTTATTTTCTGATTAATGGGTTTCTAACCCCTTATACCTCCCTCATGCATTGTCTAGTGTATTATTTCATCATTGGATAAAACCCACAAAATTATATTGAAAACATTCATACATTCAATGAGAAAATAGTCGATCTCAGACTAGTTTTATTCAGCATCCATGGCTGAACTTATTACAATTGGAAAGAATGGAATACCTCTTCAATGGGTGAGGACCAAATCTGAAGGTGAGATTTATGCTACCAATCACACACAGCAAAGGGAATTGGCCAGAACTGGCCACACGAGTTGATAGAAGGGGACGGCCCCTTGAGTAGCACGCAGCTCCAGTTATCAAAAACGACACCAGCCACCCACTCAGCAATGGTAATGTCTCTTCTCACACACAAGGAGAAGCTTCCAGCAAACCCATGCAGCAGCCACTTCCTTCTTTGCCTACACGCAGCACACCACAAGAGAGCACGCAGCAACAGTCAACAATGAGCATGCAGTCACAGAAAAGGGAGGCACGGTCAGCAAGAGCACGCAGCCTCAAGAAGATTCGACCAGCAAAGAGCACAATGAAACCCCACGCTCCAGCAATGTCAACCACGATTTGGATAGCTCGATTCTGGTGGAAAATTCGCCCAGCTCAATGGAGCATGCGTCCCTCACAAGGAAAACCCTCAATCCTTTCTCACGTGCCACAGGAAATGCCTCTCTTCTCCACAATGGAAAATGAAATCAATCTCAGATTAAACACCTTGGATCCAATGCCAGTTATGTGCAAATGAAAAGCCTGGATGGCTTCTCCCGTCTTCAGCTAGGGAGGTATTGTTTCAACCCCGAAACTGAATCTTCTTCCCAAGGGCTTAGAAACCCTCATCTCAAACTCGCAAGCTTCTCCAAAACAATTTCTCAAAATCAATCATCAATAATGCCTACCCCAATCCTCCATCGTCCTTTTTTCTTTCACTTTTCCTTTTTCCTCCATTAAAATATTCTTTTAATTAATAATTGGAGAGAAATACCCTCAAAGAGAGGTTTAATATTAATAAACTCACTTTTCCTAAGTTTCACTTTATAATTCGAAAGTGACTTTACCAATATCATTTCCCTAGCTTGTCCGTTTAATGGTTTACGGGAAATTGGATAAACCACCACGGTATTCTGACTGCCTAGGGGAAATGGGGCATTACAAGGTTAGAAATGTTCAAAAATGCAACCATCAAAATTTAAATTGTTTATATTTTTTTTTAATTTTAATTTTTACAATTTAGTATTTACCATCACTAACTATGGCTCTCAATGTTCATACAGGTTAGGTACCCAACGCCTTAATGACTTGGTATATGTGTACTACAATCTAAGGTTGTGGGTGAAGCAACTTGACAAAGACCCTGACATAGAGGCCATTTCATCGAATGACATTGACACCACTAGTTAGTGGAGGGTGAAGATTCAGGAGCCTGAGATGGAGGAGGCACCCGAGTGGTTGGAGGAGGAGCATGCATATGATTTGAGGGAGGAGACGACAACGGAGGAGGAGGATGTTCCACTTCCAGTAGATACGGAGCCTAAGGAGGAGATTGATCTTCCAGCGCAGCCAATGCCGCCACCACCTCCACGAAGAGCCATACCTCGAGTTGGACTTGGGTCTGTTGGGATTGGGAGGAGGCAACACACTTTGCCTTCCACCTCGTCCCCGTCACTTACCACCTCAGATGGAGCATTTGGAGCAATTGGAGCTTCCACTCCAAATTCATCTCGAGTACCTCCACTGTGATGTCCCGTTCCCAAGAGTAGGCCAGTAGGGAGTGACTTAGTAGTCTATTTGTTCTCGTAGACTATAGTCAGGCACAAACAGGGAACAAGAGGAGAAATAAGGGTGAATAAGTGGCTAAATGTTGAATTAAGCCAAAAAGCATAGGAAAAGTCACTTAAGCTAAAGTCAACGAAGAAATAGAAGAAAAGTTGTTGAGGGGGAGACTTAATTCATTAATCACTCACCTTAGGAGGAAAAGCGCCTAGCTTAAGTGATGTCAACGGAGAATTAGATCGGGAAAGGTATAAAAGGAGGAATTCGACCTAATTCCTCATTATGTTATGATTTGATGTTGAGAAGAGTTTCCAGAGGAGGAAATCGATCTCTTTGTTGTTTTGTGGATTTCTAGAGGAAACCACCACCTAGATTGGTTTCGGTGTTGGAAGACACACCCTAGCCTATCGGAGATACCATCCAGGTATTTCACCGTGCCAGTTCAGGAGTATTCAAATCTATTGCAGTGATTGTGCAGCTCAGGCAGTGAGGGCGCAAGGGTTAGAGAGAGTTTTGTGTAGCTGCACGAGACTAGGGCTTATCTCATTGATTCCTTCCGACCCAGTTGAGGATCAGCCAAGGTGCTTCTTTTGAACCACCAGTCATCATATTCTGACGGTGGAATCTACAAGGGTGCATCAGCCAGCCAAAAAGTGCAAAGCTCTAGAAGAGGGACGTTTGGGGTTCAAAGAGGCTTTCTGGATCAGATCAGAGGAAACCCTTTTGACCCATTATAGAGGAGACCAGGGCACACATTTCGAGATAGATATCATTGGATTCCGACAATGGAATCACTAGGGCTCACTCACAGAGCCTAAGAGGTGCGCAACCCCCCAAGGGATGACATTCGGAGCTTCGAGGGTTGGATCTCCAGTCCGACAGTTATCAGGAGGTGCCTAGGGGCCAGGGCGCTTAGTTTGGGACAGTTTCCAGGCAAATCTGTCAAGTATAGCCACCAGGACGAGTTTTCCATCATTTGCAACAATTGTCGTGAGTTTCCAGAACTGCATTTTGGTGATCTATCCGTGCTTGTGCAAATCTATCTATATCTTTTGTTCATGGGTATTTTGTGTTTACCACATTGTATTCCAGTGATGATCCATGAGATCTAACTAATGATTATTTCCCTGCTTTTCGCATTTCAGTTGTATTTCCTGCTTTTTCCATATAATACATGCTATTGAGATTGTGTTGGTTCATTACTTCGCATGCTTTATGTATATGTCCCAACCTTATTTGAATGACACACACATGTGAAAATCACCAAGCATGTTAAACAATTAATTAAAACGCATCCAAAAACCCCCAGAGTATCAAATCCAAGAAGTCAAAGCACTAGTTCAACAGTAGATATCCAGATCCCCCGGATTTGGGATATTCCAATGGTATCAGAGCCTTCTTCCTACCAGCCTATGAAGAAGTGCTTCTCGTGACCCCATGATTCTGGGAACAAGTGAAGAATACTCAAAGGGCCGAGGACATATTGGGGATGAATACATTCAGTGCTGCAGAGGGCATAGCAGAGACAAAAGAGATACGAACAGAAGGGACTACACTCCCTTCCACACTCAGTCGGATACAGAGCCAAAGTTAGAGGACAAAGAGCACATCAGCTCTGACACAGAGGCGGAGATAGAGGAGTATGGGTGACAGACGAGAGACACCAAAGGGTAGGGGAAAGGCCCCGAGACACATCTTGACAGTGCGCAAGCCATCTTGAATGACCTAGCCAGAGGGCAGCAGGACACGATGAACACCATAGCACAGACGACCATCAACACACAGATGATCCAACACAGGGTGAGCACTATAGGTGCAAATGTCGCAGGAGGAGCGTGTGGTTCAAGAGGACACCGGGGAGGTGGGGCCAGTGGCTCCAATGGATCTCAGGGCGAAGCAAGTGGAGACCCTTCACCTATCTGTGCCTATACATCATCTGGGAGGATTCCTCGACCTTTATAGCCACAGTTCCAAGGGGGACAGACAGGGCATGCAGGGGGACAAACAGTGCCACAGGACCCATTCAAAGAGAACATGAGAGATTACTTGGCACTAGGATAGGAGTTCCATGCAGACATGAGTTTGCTAGACTATTGTTCGATTAGGTATTAAAACAGACCCCAGGAAACATAGAGGGGCAATGTGCAAACTCAAAACATGGATTTCATCAAGAAAGTGGGAAAATTGAACATTCCTACTTTCGAAGGGTCATCACGATGCTCAGCTCAGGCATGGGTACAGAAGCATGACACATATTTCAAGCTTAATCGGATGACAGAGTCAGAAGCTATTAGTTTCACCACCTTGCATTTGGATGGGGAGGCCCACGAGTGGTGGTACCATGGGTTGGTGACCTTGGGTCACAGCCACATTACTTCATACTTGGAGTTCATCGAGAGATTGATGGAGAGGTTTGACAGGAGAGATTGAGAGCTCCATTTCAGGGATTTTACACAGTTGAGACAAACAGGATCATTTGAGGCCTTCATCATAGAGTTCCAGTGGAAGGCAGTGGTCGTATCAGATATATCGGAGCACAAGTTGGTGATGTTGCTCACCGAGGCATTGACGGAGCCATTGAGGGGTTGGGTTAAGGCTTTCAAGCCTCACACCCTATTGTCGTCCTTATACACACTTGCAAATGTGAGCTAAGTCCTGCTCACTTAGTGTGTCCTTGGAGGCACAATGCCTAGGTTCAAAGCCCATGCTGTCACTTTGGCTTGAACCTCTTCCGTCTAGGCTTATTCCTAGGGAAGCCAAGGGGGATAGACCCTAGTTACTAGATGAGATTAAACGTTGAGTTCTAGGAGTTGGTTTTAATTAGTTAAAAGGTTAGGGGGAGAGATCTAGCGTATATGCAAAGGCAACAATGCAATGTGCAACAATTCAAGATGAAAAGCAAGCCTTTTCCTAGGACAACTAAGACTAGTGCCTAAGATTGGGCAAGGGGTCAACTAGAGTTTTAGGGAGGTTGATTACACAAGATTACAAAGATTACAAATTACTTTACCATAAAACTAGATACAAATATAACAACTAGATACAAAACTACAACAAGAATATCTAAGAGTTACACTAAACACAAGATACAATAGCTACAAAGATACAAAGATACAAATACTAATCAAGTTGTTTGTTTGTGCAGGAAATGAAAGATATTGGAATGGGAAACATTCATCAACACATCAAGCCTAGCATGCTCAACAATAGTGTCTCCAATGGATGCACAACTCTATTGTGACTGCTTTCAATGGCAACACAAATCACACAAAGCCCAACAATGAAGTGTCTCCAAAGAATGCGCAACTTCTTTGAGAACCAAACCACAAAGCCAACACACTATTAAATAGAAAATGAAATGCTTAAAGGAAGCCACCAAGGGTGCAATTATGACCACTTAGTTATCAATCCACAAAACTAAGATAAACTTGCACAAAAAGTAAATGTGAAGTGAAATGCTTGCAAGATTAAGTGTAAACCATAGAATGTGAAATACCAAGTTGATGCCCAAAGGGTTAAAGTGGATTAAGGATTTGTTAAGATTTATTAAGTGAAGGTTGGATCCTAACTAAGTGTCAACCCCCAATACTCCCCCTGCTTGTACCAAGTAGTTGTTGGGTGCTCAAGAAGTATGGCAACAAGGCCTACCCTAGCTCCACAGGTCAACCCAAGGGAAAGAAGTACTCCCAGAAAGGACACTGAGTGCCACGAGACCGTCCCCGACCTATCACCTTCCGTTGCTTCCTTCAGTCCTCGTTTAAATGGCAAAGTTGGGTCAGCAAAAAGATGTCCTATTAAATCTAATTGATTTTAGGCCTATGGACTAAGTTAAAATGAGTTAAATAGTGTGTTAAGGCAAGATATTGCTTGCCAAAAACTATGTATTTGTACCAAAACCGAAATTTACAACTTGCAAAAAAATGAAGTGCTTGACCACAAGATATTACTTAAAAGAGCATGATAGGAACTCGAAATAGCTTGCAAGAAAGGAAAATTTAGTTGTCTTAAACCATTCACAATGTGCCCATGATGTTTGCAATAAAATTAAAGGATAAGTACTTGTGAAAGACTATGAGTTAAAAAACAAGTACTTGAAAATAAAGCTTGCAAAATGAGATAGATTTAAAGCATAAGATTGATCCTATGCCTCCATGGGCCTAAGCTAGCATTAGTATGTGCGAATTCTACTTCTAGATAATTTTAAACCATCAAGCCCATTAGAATCAAAATACTAGACTAGCCATACGATTTTGGGGTTTGGCTAAGCCAACTTCACTCCAAGATGTAGACAACAATTAGAAAGTGAATGCTTTAAAAGAAAGAAACTAAAAAAAACAAACCACTTACAATGGCACAAGGTGGAGGCAAGCCTTCCTATTTTGTGCCAAAGAGGGTTGGAAAATAAATAAATGAAAACTAAAGCAACCTAGCCACACAACCTTGTCCTAATGACAAGTGGGGCAAACAAAATAAAAATTTGTTTGAAAATTAGAAAGTGATCCTAGCCTTACGATTTTGGGGGTTGGCTTAGCCAAATTCACACCAAGATGTAGGCATTAATTTAAGTTACAAAGTACAGAAAATAAATACAAAAATGCAAGCCTCAAGGGACTCCCGAGGGCTTGCTACAATGCTAGAATGATGAGAGAGGGGTTGGAAAATGTTACCCAACCAAGAGGAGGGTTCCCTGTGTGTTTTGAGACCAAATTTTGGTAGCACTTCCTCTTGTACTGGTGAGAATCTGCAAAAAAAAAACAAGCTATTGCTTGCTGAAAATGCTGCAAACACACCAAAATGTTAAAGAAAATTTATGTTTTTACACAGAAATTTTCTGCATAAAAAAATTCAGCAAGTATAATATATGAAATGACCTATCCAAGAGTGTTAACAAACCAAATAAACCGATATGATATGAACAGAAAATGAAAGGATAAAAGAGAGGAGTTCAAGTGGGTTGTGAAGGCAAGCTTCTAGCTCAAAGCTAGCCTTGCAAACCCTTGAGATAACCTGCAACTTATAGAGAAAACTTGTGATATAAGAGCAAACAATGAGTGAGATAGCTAAATAACACAAACTAATTTGTACTATCTACTACTCTACTCAAATAGATCTACAACTACATTATTTCAAAATCCACCCAAGCAAACTAGTTTGCTTGGGAAATCTACTCTATCTCAAAGAAATGCTCCACAAAACAACAATATCACCTCCAATCCAAGTGCACCAAGACAAAATCTCTAGTACACCGAAGTCCTCCAAAGCTCTTTTATATTAGCAAAGTAGGAAGTTGCAGCAACTAATTGCTACAAGTTCCTCTCCAAAAGTGAGAGCAAAATGAATGTAGCAAGGTGGAAGAGATGAGAAGTGTGAGGAGAGAATTTGGTAACATAACAATAGCTCAAGAGATGGTGAATAAATGAGGGTGAGAGGGCCTTCATTTATACTTGGAGTGGCAAAGTGACCCCACTTGGACGAGATCCAAGTGTCAAACACCAAGCCAAAGAGAGGATCCCAAGGAGGGGGGCACACCACTTAGGGTTTTGGCATGGATTGGTGAGGTGGATCCATATGGAGGGTGTGGGCCATGGATAATGGGTGAGTTGGACGGCTAGGAAGGGCGCACCTATGGAGAGAGGGGCCCACACTTCATAATATTTCACTTTCTAAGGTTTGCACATGAAGGGGGGTGAACTTGAGGAAGTGGGTAGAGTGTCTAGGGGGTGTGTAAAGGTTAGGAAAAGGTTTGGGTAGGTTACGAATGGGTTTACTCATGATCTCCCACCTTTACTTTACTCATTCAGCCCATATTTACAAAAAATAACATTTTTACTATGTCATGACTAGCAATTAAAATTGTTGTTTTGACTGACTTGGACTCCCTATGGACAAACACCTAGCAAAAGTTGTCCAATTGAGCTTAAACTTGGTCAAAGGGTGTAGAGGGTCTCATTCCATTTCTTTTGAGCACAAATACCCCTAGAAAAAACCCAAGGACCTAGTTTTTACATTTTTTCTCAAAAATAATTAAAATTACCCAACCTTAGGCAATTTTAATAAATTAAAAAAAAACTACCTAAACTCAATGGAATTTTGCAAAACTTTGAGAGATGTCTTACATGGTCATTTATTGTTAATGTTTAAGCCATTATTATAGTTGTTTGCATTTCATTAGATAACAATAGCATAATCCAAGATCACTGAGAAATACACAATCACAAGAGACACAACATTTATCCTAGGAAACCCTCTAGGAAGAAAACCCAGCAAAACTTCCTTAATATAGATAGCCAATACAATGCCAAGAGATCTCTTAAACTAATACAGAAAGTCCTCTCCCAGATATGCGCCACTCTCTCTCTTTCCTTCTTCTCCAGCAGTAGATCCGAAACTTGTCTCTCAATGAGCAAGTGAGTTGTGTGT
>JASDQU010409506.1:0-10531 GCA_032191745.1 Picea mariana | reverse complement strand
TGGAGCCTCCTTCCAGTTGCAGCTGGAAAACAAAAGGAAGTTGGTGCTTCCAATGAATGTAATTCTTCAAGACATATAAGAAAAAGCATTATGTGGTTTTCTCCCGATTTGGGTTTCCACGTAAAACACTGGTGTAATGTGTATGTGTATGTTTGTTCATTTGTTCATTTCTTATTTACTCTACAGATATTGGATGATAATGCTTCATTGATATAACACTTGGATTAGATAGTTAAAAAGGATTAAATTGTTATATTATTGATTCACCCCCCCTCTCAGTGATCCAACATTATGTCTGTAGATTGTAGGCAAAGGTGGAAAGACAAATAGTGATAATCTGATGACATCAAATGGTATCAAAAGCTGAACTTCACTTGTGGACAACAGGTGAAGGAAGAAAGAGTATTGATACTCTGTAAAGATGGTTGCATGGTGTGCAGAAATTGGTAGATAGCCAGAAGGGCTGAAGACAGAAAATATGCCTACTAAAGGCCATAAGCATGGTCAAAGAGGAGTCCGCCAGAAGAAAAGTAAAGAAGAAATTGATGCGAAACTCGTTGAGATAAGAGTGAGAATGGAATAGCTGGCATTGAAGATACAACAGTAGACAAAGAAACGTGGGACATATGAATGGACTTTGAAGAGGAAAGAAAAATGGCTTGTCCAAAGGTTGTTGGCCAGAAAACAACAACAAGAGTTGAGGAAGTGGCTGAGGTATGTTGAAAACCTCAGTGACACAAAGGAAGAGTTGGTTTGCATCTATGAGCCAAAAGTCGTAGAAACCCTCAATGATGAGGAAGAGAGATCAGTTACAGGTCTCATAAACTACCAGGAGGGAAGAAGTGAACTTTCAAGCTGCCAGGTGGGCAATGGAAGGAGATCTGTAACATCCCCAAAAATAAATTATTTTTAAAGTCTGAAAATGCTTAGGAATTTATTTCCGTTTTTGGTAAATTCAAAATTGGAAAATTATTTCCAGTTATGGCAATTCCGAATTTCAAATTTAGTTAATTGTAAATAATGATTATGATTGTTGGGAAAAGATCTGATTTGACCCAACTAACTCTTTGACTATGACACTCGTAAGAAACAAATATTTTATATTTATTGTTGATGGAAAAATGGAACAACGAGGTTAAAATGAGTTGACCATGACTCCATGAGTGGGGAACATGTTGGAACTACCTCAAGGCTGAATGTTACAAGTGGAAAATCAATAATTTGGCCATCAGTAGCCCCTGAAAATCAGGGATTTGGAAAGCTACGAAAATTTCCAAGGGGAAAAAGACCTAGGCACAATTGCTTTTAAATATATAGCATATGGGAGAAGGCAGGGCGTTACCTAGTATGTTTTGTGGGGGGGGGAGGGGGAATAATTATCTCTTGTTGTTATGAACACTGCTTTATGAGTGTGAGGAAAGGAGAAGTTCTTGAAACTAAAGGACAATTGTTGAGGAGGAGTTCTGTAGTTTTCCCTCATGGATTCATGGTCAGGCTAGGGGGTGAACAGAGCAAGTAGAATTGGTTGTTCCATTCTAAGGTTGGAAGGAACGTGGCTATTCCATTTGTTGTTTGGAAAACTTGCTCAGATATGTTCATCTACTCTTTCTCTGGTCATATGTTTCTTGATTTAAATGGCTGATAACATTACATCTATACAGTTCTGGGTCACTTATTTCTATTGACTAATCCTCTAAACAGAATTCGTTTGATTTAATGAATGAAAGAGTATATCTATTTTAATTTTGTATGATTTATTTCTGTGGATTAAATTACAAATTGGATGGAAACAACTGTAGGATAAATCCTTACAAATCTAATTTTTTGCGTCGAATAAACTGCCTGTGTACCTTATCTATGAATAGAATTGAATTATGTAAACACATTGGGAATGCATCTAGTTTTAAAACAAATTCAGTTCGATTCTACTTCTGATAATACAAATCCTGGGTTTATATATGTTTAAGAAAACAATCGAAGAACTCGTATAATACATAAATTTCTAAGGAAAATACTGAAAAGTACTTAAGAATTAAAAGTATATATATGCATACGCATATTACTGTTCAGAATTACACAGAGCCATATCACTCAAATATCTAACAGTGTTCATGCCAAAATCAGACTTGTTATAATAGCTATGTATGATGATAACAATATCGTACATATATATTTAGAATCTGTGCAGAAGGTTTATAATCTATTTAAAATATCCAATGATTCATACAATAAGAGTCTCAATGATGGTATGGGAAGGTAAATATATCTGTTTTCTTTTTATGTCAACAATTTAATCTTGTACAGTTCAAAACATTTGCAGAACAAAAGTTCATTTTGATTTGAGTAGCATAGAAATGAAAAAACTTAGTGAACTTAAGGAGCATAAATTGTTGGACAACTGAGAGGGGGGGTGAATCAGTTGTTACCGTGCTTAAACAATTATGCTTATTTTAAAATATTTATAGGGCACTCAATGATGATCACAATAATGGGAAATAAACAAAGGCACATTCAACATCAGTCACATATATGAGAAACACAGAGACAGATAATTCCTCGGGAATTATCTGTCTCTGTGTTTCTCATATATGTGACNCAACTTGCTAAGAGCACCAACTCTCTGTTTTCTCTAACACCCACTAGAAGGAAGCACCAACCCCCTGGTTTCTCTAGCACCAAATAGAAGGAAGCACCAACTCCCTGGTTTCTCTAGCACCAACTCCCTGTGTTCAAGCACACACTTGAACCTTTGAGGACACCAGTCCTCCCTAGCACCTCCCAACCACCCTGAATTATAAATTCTTTGTTACTAAAACTTATTACAGCGATATAAAATTATTCAATGGCTTACTAGCCCTGTTGTTGTTCTGTTACATTGCTTTTCCCTGTCTACATCAGTGTCTTCTACACACCTCTAGAACTTTCTGTTCTTCTGCCTTTTATGCTCTATGTGCCATATCCCTTCAATGCACCATTCCTCGACTGTTCATTTCTGCTCCTGCATTCTGCCTCCTTGTACACACCTGAATTCTCCTCCACAGCGACAACACTTATCTCTTCTTTGTTCAGCATTCTTATAGTCTCTGTTGTCTTTGTGCATGCAATATTCGCAATGCCTCTGCATGATCACTCTGTGCCAAATTCCTCCACAAATTGAGTGCTCTGTCTGATCGTCATCATGACTCTTCAGCTTCTCTGGTCGTTTTCCACTCGTTCAGCATCATTGTATGTTATACTTAGATTCCTTAGCCTCTCTGGCAGTTTGAGACTCTTCGTCTTCTCTGTGACAGTCGAGCTCACCTTCTCTGTTCTAGTTACAAGCCTCAATGCTCATCCATCTATCAATCGCCTCCACAAACATCTTCATCCCTCTTGAAGATTCCCAGAGACTCTTCACCTCCTCTGTCAATCATCCCAAAGTGTCTTCGAGTCCTCTGGCAGAAACCATCAGTGGTTTCTGGCAGTTACACTGTGTCGTGCTACAGTAGCTCTCCGATCTTGTTCAAATTCACCTGCACCGTTGGATTGATTCCATGGGATCTTGCATTCATTTCAACATTTGGCAATTCAGTATTCATGTGACCATGTGTCTCGACATTCGTAGTCGCGATCCCTGAAAAGGATCTTGGTTGCTCTAGCTCTTTCCTCCATCTCTCGCTGATGTGACTAAGGGCTGTGACCATAGCCTTATGCATAAGGCACTTTCGTGATTTCACATTTCGTGAATCTGGAGATGAGGCATCTCGACTCTCCAAGTCGTGATCCCCAAAACCATGGCATGGGATCAACGGTCCAAGTCAAATCTTGATCTAACAGCTCAGATCATTTCACGATTTCGCATTTCGCGATTTCGACATTCTTGATGTTCAGTGTTCTTGTCACTTCAAAGTACCGATCTGTGAAACTCCGAAATGGATTCGGATCAACAGTCCAGATCACATATTGATCTGACATCTATGATTAAGTTGTGATTTTGCATATCGCGATTTCGGGATTCCTGTGGTTAATATTCTTTGACATCTCCAACTCTCGATCCGCGAAACTCTGAAATGGACTGGGATCAACCATCCAGATGAAACCTTGATTTGATGGCTCAGATTATTTCATGATTTCGCATATCACGATTTCGAGAGGTTAGGGAACCCCGTTCCTTTGACTCTCCAGTCAGCGAAATGACAATCTTTCCCCACATGTCCTACCTGAAGATGGATGGTCCTCCTTCTTTCGGGATTTTGTGAGCCTGCTACTCCTTGCACTTTAAAGAACGTGCATGTTCTCCTTGATCCAACGATGGTCGGATCCCGCACTTGGATCTAATGCCTGAGATCTGTCCTTCTCTTCAGCGTGCTCTTCTTGTCTACATTGAGATCTGACAGCCATCGGGAATTCTGAATTGTTGATCCAACGATCACGGTTGCTGCTCTTCCCCAATTATCACTATGTTGTTGATCATCATTGTTATACTCAAGCCATCATCGCTACTGTACTTTCCATCAATGACAAGCATACGCTACCTGTAAACATGCCAACATAAATTTCGGAAGCACACAAGCATAAATACATGTATACATGGCTATAGAGTGCAGATGCACGGCCACAGGCGTTAATTAAAGACTGTCTGATTCGAATAAAAAATATTGTATACCAGAAGAAGTTTCAATAGAATTTCAGTACCAAGTTCATTTATTGTAATTATAGAGTTCTACATACATTGAAAACAAGTAGCCAAAGCACTAATTTATGTCCATTACATACTATTTATTTATATTACACAGAAGTAAGGATTYGACCCTTATGATCTTTCTTTAAAYTGAAGATGCAGTTAAACCAACTGTCATAGAAGTTTGGTAATTCCATCCACACCACGACAACTGTATTCTAACACTGTATCAGTTCACGCAATAGAACTTGGATATTTTATTGCGCTATATCTAGAACCCGAGTACCTTTTGCAAAGGATGCGACCCTGGATCAGGAGACTTCGAGCATCAATGTTCTTGCGAGAAAACCAAGAACATTAATGAGTGAATATAAGTAAACAAATCTCAAATGATGAGTTAGACTAAATTTCAGGACAAATTCTATGCTACAGAAATATTATAATCATGGTTCCCAACATTACTTAACTTGGGATTTTGACCTGTCGTGTCATCTGCATAGTCGAAGAAGTCATCCATAGACTAGAAGGGAGAAGTGGGCCAAGGTTGATCTAATGGGTACCCTCGCAAAAACCATGGGTCCCATCATTAGATCACAATAAACAATTCTTTAACCATGAATACCAGAAAGAAATAAAATAAGCTTTTGAAATTAAATTGATCAAGAATATACAGAGAATGTACTCCATCAATTTATACAGATTGCAACACCATTAAATCCATGAGACTTCACCCTTTCCACTGTAATAAAAATATAAGTTAACGACCGACGAAAAAAGACAACAAGATTCAACAAGGATTCGGGGTGCCTAAAAACCCTGGCCATTTTCCTTCTTATAAAGACGAGACACATTTTTTTTCCTATTTTCCTAACGACCATGTGTCTCTGAATGAAATATAGGGAAAATTCTCCTAGGAGTATTTTAAAGCTCTGAAGAATAATAATGCACAGTGAGAACCATCACCGTGTTTAAACATGTTGATCCACGATTAGGGAAAACCCTGTATGAATCTAAATCTTGTACAATAATAAAGAAAACCTACATCAACTTATAGCATTGAATTGTGGTTGATAACCCAATAATGCCATAATTCCTTACGGTGAGGTCAGAAGGTGAAGAATAAAGACTTAACATGAACCAACAGTTTAAAGAAATGAAATGTGACCCATACCTATAGAAAGTACAGTAGGTGTCGACCATTAGAAAAAGTGAGTATTACACAATGGGGAATCGAATCCAGCCTCGACACAGAACCCTCGTGAAAGAAAATACAAAACCATGATGGAACTCTTGGCAATAACGTTACCCTACAAGAATATTCTATGTTGAAAAAACTTAGGGTTAAAGAAAACGATTATTCGACTACATATCAGAAAGAGGTGAGGAAAACTATGAAGTAACATAACCCGATTACAATTGATATTTCCTCTAGTATAGTAGCTTAAGATATTACATAAAAGACATTACAAAATATATAACAATTCATACCAAAGCATCAAAGTCCTAGGAGGACACAGGTAGAGCATATGCATCAATACCAGACAACGTAACCACATAAGACAGAGAACAAATAACCAATGTCGAAAAAGGCTTACCTTGCAAGGGGTTCCAACTAGTGTTTTTTGAATTCTCCTTTCACCAATACGAGTTCCATCTTCATGATTGCTGGTCACTACACCAGGCCAAGTAGTAACAGAGGCAGATTGACAGTGGTTTGCATAAACACATGGACAAGAATGAATGAACCAAACAATGGTAATAACCTCCAGCGAGCCTAGTAATGGTGATGGGTAATATCCATTCCAAGGCCATGTGATATATGTGAGGTGGCGAGAGTGCAGTGGGAACGAAGGCCGAGTGCCATCCCAAGGAGTACACCAGTTTTTACTTGTTAAATGTCACGAGTATGGTCATTAAATCTCAACAGTGTCACCCCTGCCACCTTATTTGTTTCCATAGTTATGGTGAAGAACAAGTACAGAAAGGTTAGGGTTTAGAACATGCATCATTTTTTTTCTGGTTATGTATTAACTCCTACCTATGGCCTAGTAAACACTTGGACTATGTTATTTATCATGTTGTCGTTCGACAGTAACAGTGACCCTTGCGCTAGTCACATTTGCTCGAGTTTAATACTTTTATAAAAAATTATAGCGATAATAACAAATAATCAGGATTGTTAAGGGTAACATATATTATACTATGGGATTGCACAAATAGGAAAGAAGTCCTATAGTTTATAAACACCTTTTACACTAGAATGAAAGACCAAGGGAACATACGCCTTAGGTAGTAGATTTCACTTTCGATCTTATGGAAGGTAGATTTAACATTGTCATAATAGATATGTACACCTAGTTATATGAAACCCGACATCCATGACAAGAAGCGGTAAGATCAAGCTATGGATGCCAAGGAAGTGGTGGAACCTTTATGTCACGAAGTTTATGATTGGTAGAAGGTTTTCCTCTTTTAAACCAATGATAAATTATAGTGACACTATTTAAAAATAATAATTTGGTTGTAAAATTTGGGAAACATTACATATGGTATCAGAGCAAAGGTTACAGTACTTGGAACTTAAGCAGGGCCAAAATATTTACTTAGCATATATTTTTCTTGTCTATGTAAAACTAAAAAAACAATTACTGTTACAAACAAAAAATACTTTATTCTATTGTAATCATGGCAACCCAGGATGAAGTAGAAATCAGACTCAAGGAGAATCCTGAACAAAGGCCTCCTGAAGATCAAAGGTAGAACAGTGACGGAAGTTCACCTACTGAAGTTTAGGAAACTATGAGAAATCTCATTATTGAGCTGCAAGTTTTCAAAGCAGACAATGAGAAACTGAAAAAGGCATAGCAAGAACAACAAGAAAGAAATGAAGTCCTGATACAAAGTATAGTGACAAATAAAATACCAAAGGACGATAACCAGAAAGAAGAGGTCAGTAAAAGGGCCTCCAAGAATTCTAGTCCTGAAACAGAAAAAGAGGACAACTCATCCAAAGGTACACCTTCAGCTGAAGATAAAAAAAAAGTAGGAAGGAAAAGGAAATAGATGGACCACCTTGAGGGAGAGTTTAAGAAAATCAAACCATCTACCTTCGACGGGGAATCAAGAACAAGGGAGGAAGTTGAATCGTGGTTATTAGACATAAAGAAGTATTTCCAAATATACAACTATTCAAGAAATATGAAGGTCAGAATGGCCATCTATAACTTGAAGGGAAAAGCAAGCATATGGTGGCAAGATGTGAAGTTGGCCAAGGGACTAAAGGAAAAACAGATGGAATGGTCAGACTTTAAGAAATAATTTAAGAAACATTATCTATTTGAAAGTTACTATGAAAAAAAAAAACAAAGAATTTTATGAGCTACAACTCGGTCAAATGGCTATGGATGATCTGATAAAGAAATTCCTGGAATTACAAGGGAAGACCCAGGGTTCACTCCAAGAACACACCAACAATACCTAGCTACTGGACCTTTCGGAAACACTTGTGAAGAAGATGTAGTCTCACCCGAAGCAGCTAAGAGGGGGGTTGCAGGATAGAGATGTCTACAACTAGGGGAATATCAAGTGGAACTAATACAACAATAATGTAGCATTCATATATCTCTTATCAGCTAGATCTACTCTGTGCAACTATAAATCCGATCTAACACAATAATGCAAAAACAGTATAACAATGACAAAGATCCAGGCATCAATCACACATAAGACACAAAATATACGTGGTTCGCCCTCTCTCTAGCGATATGTCCACAGAACTGTGCTTATGATATATTAAGATAAAGCTTACAGTTCTGATCTGCACTCTTAGTTAGCAGATCTTCTCTCTTCTTCTCTCTGTATCCCACCATCCTGCGCACCCAGCTGCAGGACTTGATCTTCGCACCCAGCTGAAGATCTTACAATACTAGAAGGCTCTCACACTCAGCATTCCCCTCCCTCACAGTACAATAATCTCTCAACCAACAAAAATCAATATCAATACCCAACACTAGTACTGACCCGACCTAGGTCCTCTCGACCTCTATTTATACATTATAGTCCCTCATCGACAGACTTAGGTTGAAACCTAGGTATCAAAACCCTAATTACTAAAAACCCTAGGTTTCTAAAACCCTAGGTCAACTTGACCCACCTTTTCAGGGCTTTGCCAACCTGTCTTTCCTCCCTTCTCGCGTGGTGCTCCAAAGCATCCAATGGTGGCTTTCTTTGCTTCTTGAGTTGTCCTCGATCCATCTTCCTTGTTGATCTGTCATCCTTGATCTCCTCATCCAACAGCTTGCTTTTCCATACTTCGCTCCGACTTTTCTTCTCTTTTTCTTACTTCGACCCAGTGACAGTCACTGTGTCTCCCACGTAGTTCACATTTGGCCTTTTCTTCTTCAATCTTCGCTTCCTTCCATAACCAAGGGCCAACAGGGAGAGTTTAAGAAAATCAAACCATCTACCTTCGACGGGGAATCAAGAATAAGGGAGGAAGTTGAAGCATGGTTATTAGACATTGTTAGCATCAGAAGTCACTCCTGGATTGCTTGCAGGAGTAGATCCCAACGCCCATCAGTTTTTATGTCACGATTTAATAAATGGGGGTGGTCGAATGGAAAGAGACCCAGGAAAGCATCATTGACACAGGAACCAGGGTGTGGTATGTAGAAAGCAAGGGAGGTCTTGATCCAACTTCCGTCAGTAAGTTGATTAAAGGGTGGTAGATGGAAGACTTGTGAGAAGGGTGAGCATGACTGCCTCGGGCAACAGGCCTTCGAAAGCTTGAAGAAGAAAAACTCAGAAGCCAAGATTCTCTTGGTCCAGAGTTTCAAGGAGCTGAAGGGTGACTCGACTGGATCCTCCAATTCCAAGCCATTCCAGCGCTGAGAAAACACAAGAACTGATTAGAAACGCTGCGACTGTTGCAGTGATCCAACCTACATCATTCTACAACAACACAACTCGACCGGATCCTCCAATTCTGAGCTATTCTAACACAGTAAACAAAGAGATGGAAAAAGAGGCTGACATCCATAAAGTAAGAAGTCTCAAATGCCTTATACATTAACTAGAGCGACCAACGCTTCATCAAAACTTACAGAACGAGAGCCTAGCTCAACCATCGATCCTTACAAAAATGGAAAAAACACCTACATATACTCAAAAAACACAACAGCAGCAAAAACAAGACATTGCATTAAAGAATTGTGTCTGCATGACTTCTGACAGCCTGCCCATGCAGACTCAGGATGATCGTGTGCCTATGATAGATGCCATCAGATTTTGGATTGTCCTTCTGCAGGTGAGTCGACGTGAATTAGTCCTTTACCGGACCTTCCTTTTATGGCGGAGTTTATGTTCAACCACCAGCAACTGCCGCAATAACTGCTTTTTGGGATCGGGGACGACCTCGGTCAACTCTACCTTCTGGGACGTGGAGGTCTCCTAAAGGTGCCACCTAGATCAGCCGAACGGTCTTTCTTTGGACGCTACTTTGCTGGACTGCTGCGAGGGACCCCTATGGATGATGTGGACGAGGGTGTGACGGGGGTTAAAGGCGTGAACACTGTGGAGGTGATGGAGAAGAAACGGGAGCTGTGACATTAGCTGAGGAATGCCATACAGTTTGAATAGGACAGAGGAGGAAGGAGCATGGAGTGCGGGAGTATAGGAGGAGGTGACTAGGAGTGAGAGGGACACATGGCAGGAGACGAGAGGATGACGAGATGAGGCGGTGTCATGTGGATGGAGAGAGGGAAGTTGGACAGATGACAGGGGAAGAGGGAGGCGGTAGGTGGAGAACAGGTGGCAATGGGGAGGACGATACCAAAGGTGACACGACAGGCAAGGGACCCCACAATAATAACA